>JAZGTJ010018908.1:0-11177 GCA_036877575.1 Botia almorhae | reverse complement strand
TGCTGTGTGAGTGCTTCATGCAGCTCGCATAAAGCAATGTCCGTGTCTGCCTGAGGTGGAATATAAACGGCGTTGACTATGACCGATGTAAACTCCCGAGGAAAATAAAAAGAACAACATTTGATGGTCAGTAGTTCCAGGTTGGGTGTGCATGTGCGTGTGAGAGGAACAATGTCCAGTGTTCTGTCCATGCGGTGGACCGAGAAGGACTCGGCCGGCTGGATAGCGTGGTCCGGCACCGCTGGGTTTAGCAATGTCTCGGTGAAACAGAGGAGATTGCAGTCACGAATGTCTCTCTGGAACTTTACCCTGGCCCTGAGGTCATCGAATATTTTATTGAATATATTTTATGTATGTATGCATGCTGCTTTTGCATGTTATGTAGTTCATGGTACTATTGCAAATCTCTTATACCCCTGTCCAATAAGATGTTGTCTATTATATGCCATCCCTATGTAAGCTGGAATGCATGTCTTGCTCAACAATTTTGTGGTTTTATCAGTTCAGTCAACTCTTTATTCATAAACATACCATAAACCTACTGTACCTAATTAGTCTTTTACATCCCACACATATTATTTGCAATAATACCATTAACATGTTTGACATTTGTTATGTGTTTTTACATCTCATTGCTGGTGCCACTCCACCCCGAGGTTGCATTTTTCCCCTTTCACAGCCCGAATCTAAAGCTATGCAACAGTACATTTCTGAGGAATTGGCTAAAGGTTTTATTCGTCCTTCCAACTCACCCGTGTTGGCCGGATTCTTCTTCGTGAAGAAGAAGGACGGCGGCTTACGCCCGTGTATTGATTATCATGCTAGATATTTAGCTAAACTCGATCTGAGAAGTGCCTGCAATCTAGTCCTAGTCTCTATTAAAGAGGGAGATAAGTGAAAGACCGCCTTTTCAAAATCTAGTCATCAACATCATTACGAATATCTAGTCATGCCTTACGGACCAGCAAACAGGCCATCTGTTTTTCAATCGTTTATGAATGATATTTTTCTAAATATGCTAGAGAAATGGGCCATAGTTTATATAGATGACATATTAATCTACTCCAAATCGAAGCATCTATCGAAGTAGATGCTTCCAATCTTGGAGTGGGTGCCGTATTGTCACAATGACACATGACACCACCCAAGATGTTGGGTATTTTTCTCGCTAAGCGCAATTATGATGTGGGTAACCATGAACTACTAGTCATTAAATTAGCCTTAGAGGAGTGGTGTCATTGGCTAGAGGGGGCTGTCTTTCCATTTACTATAATCACAGACCATAATAATTTGGAATATCTTCACATCGCTAAGCATCTTAATCCCCGTCAGGCTCGTTGGTCTTTGTTTTTCACTCGCTTCAACTTCACAGTAACTTATCACCCAGGGTCAAAGAATACTAAAGCGAATGCTCTATCCAGGCAATTTGAGGTTTTCATGATAATTTACCCACTGAAAATATAATTCCCGAAAAGATATTGGTTGCCCCTGTCCAGTGGGATTTACAGACTGAGCTCCAAAATGCTAACAAGATTCAACCCCCATCCCCTGAATGTCCCGATAACATTTGTTCCCGAGCCTATAAGAAAGGGTATACTCACTCAGGTCCATGAAAACCCCAGGTCAGGTCAACAAGGCATCAACGCAACCATACAACTTCTCAGGAATAGATACTGGTGGTCTACTCTCATGTCCGACACTATCACACACATCAAGAACTGTAATATTTGTCAATTCTCCAAGACTCCTAAACATCTGCCTGCAGGTCTGCTCCAGCCATTACCCACACCCCACCATCCCTGGTCTCATATCGCCATTGACTTCATCACAGATCTCCCAAAATCCCAAGGTAACACAACTATCCTCACCATCATTGACCGGTTTTCTAAAGCATGCCGCCTAGTTACTCTATTCAAGCTCCCCACCTCCCTGGAAACAGCTGAAATCCTCTGCAATTACATTTTTCATTTTTATGGCCAGATGACATTGTGTCTGACCAGGGACCCCAGTTCACGTCACGGGTGTGGGCATCTTTTTTCAAGAGCTTAGGAGTAATATTAGACTAACAGTCGGCCATTAGACTCCAAACTGGAGACTCAACCAAGAGATGATAAGAGTCCTAAGATCCAGTTGTAACCAGAGACAAGCAGACTGGAGCAGATATCTCATGTGGATGGAATATGCACAGAACTCCCTGGTTAAGTCTTCTACTGGTATGACGCCCTTCAAATGTGTCCTCGGATTCCAACCATCCCTGTTCCTTTGGTCCGGAGAGCCAAACGACTTCCCTGCCATCACTAACTGGTTGCAATGCAGCAAGGAGGTATGGGAGAGAGAACACACCCACCTGCTACATGCTGTGAGACGCCAGACACAACAGGCGAATCGCCACAAAAGGCCCGGCCGCAACTTTGCCCCTGGCCAGTGGGTGTGGCTCTCCACCAAAGATCTCTGCCTCCGTCTACCCTGCAGGAAGCTCATTCCGAGGTACATGGGTCCTTTCAAAATTCTAAGAGTTATTAAACAAGATTCTATTAGATTACAACTCCCAGCTAACTATCGTGTTCCTCCTACGTTTCACGTATCACTGCTCAAACCCGCTGGTGCCCCAGTTCAAGAGCCAGAAGGGAGTTTCCAGGAACAGACCCCATCTTGGTGGACGGGGTTGAGGCTTATTGGTTTAACCAGTTACTCGACTCCAGACACTGGAGCGGTAGGATCCAGTACCTTGTGGACTAGGAGGGATATGGCCGGAGGAGCTTTCATGGGTAAACACAGGTGATATCCTGGACCCAACCCTCACAGACGAGTTCCACGAGAGTTCCAGAGCTCATTCTGAGGGGCCAGCCCCGAGACCACAAGAAAGACCCCGGCGTTGATTTCCTCCTTGCGTCAGGAGCTGCTCCGGGGGGGGGGGNNGCTCTCTGTTACAGAGGAGGCTCCCACTCCGCCTCCTGAGTACTAACTACTATTCGGACTACAATTCCCATGGGCCCTGATCTGGGGCTGATCACTTCCTGTTTAATTCACAACCTAGTTTTAGTCACAATCTAGTGGTCTATTTAAACCACGGACTCCATACATGCTGTGCAATGTCTTGTATTGCCTCTGCCTACATTTTAGAGCATTTTCTCTTGTTTGTTTACCGAGTTTTTGTGTTTTAGATTGTTTCTGGTTTTCCGGATTGTTTGCTGTCTGCCTTGTTTGACTTTGCGTTGGATTATGTATTTAGATTATTCACTGCCTGCCCTGAACTGTGACTGTTTATCGCTTATGATTGTTTGCTGCCTGCCTCGACCCTTAGCTGTTTATAGTTACTGATTTGGTCTATTACCTATAAATGCACCTATTACCTGCAAATGGCCTCAAGAATAAAAGCCTCTAGACTCAGAGTCCTTGTTACAATTACAAGTAAGATAACACTGAATTATTGTACCCCTCCAAACAAGTGTGCTGTAATATGCTTTAGTGTTTCATGTAGTATTGTTATGCTAGCTGTTTTTACCTAACTAAAATGTCAAGCACAATTTCACAGATTAGTGTATATGAAAACATCTTTAGTCAGCAAAAAAATTATCCATTGCATTTTATGAAATGTTTACCAGTGTAACAAATTTGATTATTGCTTAGAAGTACATAATAATAGTGAATAAACTCAGAATAGTAGTGTATTAGTGAGTTAGGAGTGCTTGGATCCATTCCCAGCATGTTTATTAATCGCGGTCAGACAGGCAGTAATCGGTAACCGGCCCTCTGACTCTCCAGCCGGTTCACCAGCAGGTTTCAGCAATGACATGTGGAAAGTAGGAGAGATGCGATAATTAGCGGGGAGGTCTAAGCAAAATGACATAGGAGTAATTTTTCTTAATATTTTGAAAGGGTCGACATACCTGGGGCTGAGTTTCTTGCTGGGGAGCCTGAGTCGAAGATCTCGGGTTGAAAGCTAGACCCATTGACCAGTAGCATAGACAGGACCTTGATGTCGATGGTAGTTGGCTCTGAAGATCTGGCATTGTACCGCGTGTATGAGCTCAATCCCACATCTCCTCGCTGCGTTGTAACCAGTCTGTGACAGCGGGAAGATCTGTGGGGTTCACCGGACCAAGGAAACAGGGGAGGTTGAAAACCTAAGATGCACTTGAAGGGGGTCATTCCTGTGCCTGGTTTCACAAGGGAGTTTTGAGCATATTCTGCCCACATTAGAACTCTGTTCCAGTCGGACTGAATTATTTCCTAATTGAGTCGCTCTGTTTGACTATTCGACTGAGGGTGATAACCCGGAAGTTAGACTTGACTCCTAAATGCTTAAAAAATAAAGACCAAACTCTGGAAGAAAATTGTGGTCCTCGGTCTGAGACGATGTCTTTGGACATCGATTTGATTTATGTTGTGGTTAGGCGTAAGATCACACACTTTATTTTTGTCCTGAATAAAATTACCATGAATCTTAGCCTCAATGACTCTGACTTCTTACTTTCCTCTTACGAACCATATCACACTCTGGAACTAACATTTCTCCTCTTTAACATAAAGCTGGTGCTGTATGAGCCATTTCAAGACTGATCTTACGTGACAGATATGTTCATCTAGGGACCTGGAGTAAATCAGAATATCTTCAATGTATACAATAATTCATTTATCTAACATATCTTAGAAAATATCATTCATAAACGATTGAAATACTGATAGACTATTTCCTAGGCCGAGGGGCATCAACAGATATTCGTAATGACCACCAGTAGTTGAGAAGGCTGTCCTCCATTCAACTCTCTAATACGAACCAAGTTATAAGCGCTGGGTAGGTCTAATTTACTATAATACTTGGACTGACGTAACTGCTCTAAAGCTACAGGGACAAGAGAAAATGGGTAGTAGGACATAATCGTTATTTCGTTTAGCCCTCTATAATCTATGGAGGGTTTTAACCCCCTGTCCTTTTTCTTAACAAAGAAGAAACCGCAGATGCTGGACAGTTGGATGGGGAATGAAACGCTTGGCTAATTCCTTTTCAGTATACAACTTCATTTCTTCATATTCGGGTTGAGATAAGGGAAAAATTCTGCCTCTAGGATGAATAGCACCAGGTATTAAGTCAATTGCACAATCTACAGTGCGGTGGGGAGGTAATTGTGAGGCATTTTTCTTGCTGAAGGCTTCAGCTAGGTCGGAATACTCAGGAGGGATATTTGGCTTAGGGGTTACATGGTTACTACATTGTCAGTTATTGTATGTGCAATGGGCATTTTAATACTAGCACTGTGAGTAGTTGGGACAGAAGTAACCCTGACTGGCAGACGATTTGTGGGTGGTCGTACCGGGCAGTTATATTTCATGTGGCCGAGTTGTGCACAGTAAACGAATAAATGAGAACAGATCAAATTGTCCATTTGGATTGCAAGCTCAATATACTCACCCAGGTTTATTCTTGCCTCTCTACAGGCCAGATCTGATTGAAGCTAATGTTTTAAACCTCTGTGGAATAATAGCTTTAGGGTATCCTCTACCCACTCAGTCTGTGCTGCGAGGGTGCGGAACGTAAGGGCAAATTTCACATGGGTCTTCCTTGAGTTAGAGATAGGAGTTGTTCTCCTGGACTTCTCCCCTCTGCTGGATGTTCGAACACCTTTTTGAATTGTTGGAGAAAAGTGAAAGTGTTGAACAAAGGGAAAATGGGCTCCATTTCTCCATTCTCCACACAGCAGTTGCCCAGTCAAAAGCCCATCCAGAGAGTAATGAACAAAATGAAACAATACGACTGGATTCTATGGGATACAGTAAAGGTTGCTGATTAACAAGCAATGAGCATTGTAACAAAAAACCTCTGCATTTGAAAGGGTTAACATCAATCTTCTCCGGGAAAGTGAGTCGTGGACTGACGGCAGAAGAAATGGTGGGTGGCATGTGGCTGGGCACGTGAGGGATTGCTGGTGCTGTTTTGGGATGTACGAGACAAACTCCCTGTAGGGTTTTCACTAACTCCTCTGAAAGAGTTGTCAATCGATTGAGCTGATGCTGATGCATCGCGAGTTGTGTAGCCTGGACAGACAGCTCGGTTGATACCTGCAGGATGGCTGCTGGATCGTTGTTTGGCAAAGTCTTCTGTAATGAAGAGTTAGGGGACGCTTTTGCAGCGTGTTTATTAATCGTGGTCAGACAGGCAGCAATCGTTAACCGGCAAACAGAGTAGAGTAGACAAGGCAATAACTAATGAACAGGCAAGGGTCAGGGCATGCAGATAATAAACAATCCAGGATCAAAAACACAGTGAAAACCAGAATAGATGATAAACACTCAGAAAAGGGGTAAATCAAGACTTCGCACTGAACAAAGGAATCTACAGAGTTTAAATAGTGCACTGTAACGAGACACAGGTGATAAGGCCTCAGACCCAGGTATAAGGGATTCTGGGATTTGGAGTTTGAATGAAAATACTAGAATTCCGACAAGGGTTTCCTCTGGTGGTGCAGAGGAGGCGGAGTGGGGGTCTCCTCCATGACAATTAGCATTTAAATTAGACATTTGACTGACTTGATTTACAGACCATGTGTGTAGTTCCAGCTGTGAAGTTTTTGTAGAAATGGTTACTTGAGGAATGTTTTAAATGTGTATATGATTATTTAAAGACACCTTTGTTCACATTTTCATATATGACATGAATCTACTGCTATGTAGGCAGGGGCGGAGCAGTGGCCTCATTCGTGACTGTAATAGATATCTTCAAAGGTCTCAAAGCACTTAAACCCCAATAATCATTGCTTGCAGCTATATTTATTAGGGGTTCTAGCACAAAGCACTGACCCCATTGTTTTTTTAAGATTTATATTTTTAATATTAGAGATTAAACACAAAGTACTGAAACCCTATTCTTTTTGTTATTATTTTTATTATTATTAGGGCTTAAAGCAAGTCCTAGAGACTTGAAACTTGGTCAGATGGTGGGTCTCAATTTGGGGAGAACTCGACAAAATATGACCCCGATTAGCCAATGGGGGCACAACAGCAAGCACAAATGTGTTAGTGCTCATAATTCCTTCATTGTTTGTCAGATCACCAAGTGTCCTATGTCGTTAGAATCATTTTTAATTATTCACAAAACTTACTTTTGCGAAGTAGTCTCAGGTTTTTCGGACAATCTGAACAAAAACAGTGCTGAAAGATTGTCTGGAGTCAGAATGTTAATAATTATGGGCATGGTGGGGATGACTCATGACCCCAATTGTCTGTAAGAATCATGGCCTATGACCCCAATGGTCTGTCCAGCCTCCAGGGAGGTGCTATCTAGTTTGTGTTAACGATTGTGACAGTTGACAAACAAGCAAAATATTGATATCATACGTTGGAACTCCTAATTCCTAACAACTTTCCCTCTAGAACCACTGCTGTCAATCAAACCAGTCTTCAAATATTTGAGGTTATTTAAAAAAAAACTACTTTTGTGAACGAGTCCTAGGATTTTCACTCAACCTCAATGAAACCAGTGTAGTACAATTCCCTGGAATCTCTTGGTTATAATTATCAAAAGTTAAACTTTCGCATTTTAAAAGCTAAAACTACTCTTACTCTTACAGCACTTACTCATATAATTAATACATCTCTTACACTGGTATTTTGCCCACTTCATTTAAGCAGGCTAGGGTAACCCCACTGCTAAAGAAACCTAACCTAGATCCAACACTTCTTGAAAGCTACAGACCGGTATCCCTGCTTCCATTCATGGCCAAGATTCTAGAAAAAGTCGTGTTTAGTCAACTCTCTGCCTTTCTCTCCCAGAACAACCTCCTAGATAACAACCAATCCGGCTACAAGAAAGGTCATTTGACCGAGAGTGCACTGCTCTCGGTTGTTGAAGACTAGCTAAAGCAGACTCCAAATCATCAGTTCTTATTCTGCTGGATTTGTCAGCCGCTTTTGATATTGTTAACCACCAGATCCTCCTGACTACGCTCGAATTACTGGCCGTTACAGGTACCACACTCCAGTGGTTCAGTTCTTACCACTTTGACAGGTCGTTCAGGGTGTCTTGGAGGGGTGAGGTGTCCAGCCTGAAACACCTAGACATTGGGATGCCCCAAGGCTCAGTTCTTGGATCACTTCTCTTCTCCATCTACATGGCGTCTCTAGCATCTGTCATTCAGAAACATGGCTTTTCCTATCATTGCTATGCTAATGACACCCAACTCTACCTCTCTTTTCACCCTGATGATCCCACAGTACCGACTCGCATCTCAGCCTGCCTGATGGACATATCGTGTTGGATGAAGGTCCATCACCTTCAACTCAACATTGCCAAAACAGAAATGCTTATGGTTCCACTCAACCCATCTCTTCTTCACAACTTCTCACTTCAGATTGACAGGCCAACCATCACTCCATCCAAGACGGTCAAAAGACTTGGAGTAACGATTGACGATCAACTGAGCTTCTCTGACCACATCTCTGGAACCGCTCATTCTGGCAGATTCCCCCTCTACAACATAAGGAAGGTCAGACCCTTCCTATCGAATCACGCAGCACAACTCCTCATTCAAGTTTGGTTCTCTCCAGACTGGACTACTGCAATGCTCTCCTCGCAGGGCTTCCAGCTTGTACTATCAAGCCCCTGCAGTTAATTCAGAATGCAGCAACTAGAGTGATCTTTAACAGAGCGTAAAAGAGCACACATCACGCCACTGTTCATCCAGTTGCACTGGCTGCCAGTAGCTGCTCACATCGGATTCAAGGCTCTGATGTTTGCTTTCAAGGTGACTACTGGATCCACACCTCCCTACCTGCTCTTACTTCTTCACACTTATGTGCCCACCAGAAATTTGCATTCAGCTAACGAACGTCGCCTTGTGGTTCCATCCCAACGAGGGAAGAAATCACTTTCCCGGACTCTTACTTTCACTCTGCCTGGCTGGTGGAATGAACTCCATATCTCTATCAGAATGGCTGAGTCATTAGCCGTTTTCAAGAAATCTTCACTTCCTTGACTAATTAACTAACACACCACCACTTCTACTTCTTTAAAAAAAAACAAAAAAAAACCTTCGTATACTGTGTTGAAATACCTGAGACCTGTCTATAGCACTTATTCACTGTTTGCCTCTTATTGTAGTTGAAATTGCTTCCTTGTTCTCATTTGTAAGTCGCTTTGGATAATAACGTCAGCTAAATGACTAAATGCAAATGTAAAATGGCAGTTTAAGAAATGGGGCGTGGCCAAGTGTACCAATGAGTCTATATTTCCTAAACGAAACATTAGCTGATCATGAAACTAAGACAGCTCATGCAACTGCTGATACTGAAAAAGCATGCAATTTTTTGTGGCAATCAGGCAATAGGTAGCACTATGACAGTTGAAAACATTACAAATAGGACATTTCAAATTATATGTGTGAAGATAAAGTTTTAAAACACCTGCTTATTAATTTCTTATGTCTGGCATGAAATCCAGTAATCTCTGCTTCCGGCTATATTCATTTGTATTATCGCTTTGCAACTATGCAAATTAGATTTTCAACAGCATCATCAATTTTACTGGTAAATTAGGATACAATAAGATACCTATGATAATCCATTATTATTATTGTCTATGAATTAAACTCTATTGGTTTTAGGTTGACATTTATTTATTTAGCAGACATTTTTATTCAAAACGACATACAAAGACAGTAGTAATAGTAGTAATATTTTTGTTGCTAGGGTTGAACAGAGGAAATGTTTTTAATTAGCAACATTTACATTTATTCATTATTCATTTACATTATTCATTTGGCTCTGCACCAGTCCGTTAGCTGTTGCACCTCCTCTCTGTATGCTGACTCGTCATTCTTGCTGATGAGATCCACTACGGTTGTGTCATCTGCGAACTTGACGATGTGATTTGAGCTGTGCATTGCTGCACAGTCGTGAGTCAGCAGAGTGAACAGCAATGGACTGAGCACACAACACACAGTTAAGCACTTCTGCCTTAGTCAACTCTGGTGCTGCTGCGAATTTCATATCTTTTGAATTCGCTCAGAACCATCACATCACGTTAATCACATGTTCCTCTTCCTTAGAAATGGAGGCTCAAGATGGTCATCCCCTTGGAGTAGGAAGAGTGGAGCACCAAACCGAGCTGCCCAACTGCAAATAGGCATGCTTTACTCAGAGACAATTTTGCTATACGTCTTCCTCTGCCCACATTATCGTTCTGGGTTTACCCTGGTTACACATGCATGTGCTGCTTATCTCCTGGAACGAAGGCCAGATCCTTCGCTGGGGAGTTAAGTGCCATGGAAACTGTCTGCGAGAAGTAATTCCCTCTCGTCACTCTCAGGTCCCATCCGAGCAAACTACAGACACTCTCAACAATATCCCCTCCGAGTATTCTGATCGGGCTATAGACTTCAGCAAACATAAAGCCTCACAGTTACCGCCACATCTTTCTGTAGATTGCGTCATTCGCCCTCCAAGGGGCGAATTTTTCCACTATCACAGCCCGAGTCCACCGCTATGCACCAGTATATCAAAGAGTAATTGTCCAAGAGCTTCATTAGTTCGTCCAATTTTTTAGATTAGATTAGATTAGATTCAATTTATTGTCATTACACATGTACAAGTACAAGGCAACGAAATGCAGTTTAGGTCTAACCAGAAGTGCAATAAGCAGCAAGTGCAGGATATAGGTATAGATTATAAATTATGTACAGGGAGAAGCTATGGATAATATTTACAGATGAAGTACTGTGAGCATAATTTACAGATGATGAGCATAGTTTACAGATCACTGTAGTGTCGTCTGCAAACTTGATGATGGTGTTAGATCCATACACAGGCCTGCAGTCGTGGGTGAAGAGGGAGTAGAAAAAGGGGCTCAGCACACAACCCTGTGGTACACCAGTGTTGAGCGTGACGGTAGTGGAGCAGATGTGGCCTGACCTAACATGTTGAGGTCTGTTGGTCAGAAAGTCCATAATCCAGTTACACAGTGAGGTGTTAATGTCCAGGTCTCTAAATTTGGTGATTAACTTAGGGTTAGACAGTGGGTAACTTAGGGTATGACAGTGTTGAATGCTGAGCTAAAATCAACAAACAGCATTCGTTCAAATGTTTGTATTGTCCAGGTGTGTGAGTACAGAGTGCAGCGCTATGAAGACTGCATCATCTGTGCTCCTATTGCCACGGTAGGCAAACTGGTGTGGGTCCAGTGA
>JAZGTJ010018907.1:0-11179 GCA_036877575.1 Botia almorhae | reverse complement strand
TCAGTCTACCAGCAGTTAGAGGCAAGCGCCTGAATCCTGTTTAACTGATTGTTCAACAGAGAATTACTTAAGGAATTTAGTTTGAAATGTTTTCAGAGAGACATAAATAGACAGACCGACAGAGAGACAGACGGACAAACAGATATGACAAAGACGCAGTCTTTAATTCTGCCTTTATTTCCTTAAAGCTAAACAATTCCTGTAAATTACAATACAATCATAGCATTAATACATCCAAGATAATTCTAATGTTTCTTTTCATTTTGAGTGCTAAATGTATTCTACAGTATTTACTGACAACAGCTTCTATACAACTATACAGCCCTAAACTCACAGAAATAACACATACATATAGCACTGTACAGAACCCCTTTTAAAACAACTACAGATTTACATCACTTCCTTTTCCTTATGAAATAAAAACTAACTTTGTCATGTTTTGTGTGTGTGTGAAAACTCTAAACAAAGGTCAAGTTTGCATACATACAGAGTTAACCAGACTGCTAGTCCTTGTGAGTAATGCAGAGAATTAAGGAGGTCTCAGAAGACCCAGCCGACAGGGACCCATTGGTGATCTGTGTTGAGTCTGTCTAATGCTCCCCTGAGGCTTTGGTATGCGCCATCCAGATTATCATTCACAATGCTCAGGTCAAAGTAGTGACTATAAGCTCTCTGAATTCTTTCACTTTCATCCACTGTTCGTTTGAGCTCAGAGTCCTAGAGAGAGAGATATCTGTATTTGTTCATCTTTATTATATTTTACACATTTTATACATTTATACATCGCACTAAATGAGGTGTTCAAATATTGAACAGAAGTTGAATGGAAGAAGCCCACCCTGGTCTCTAATTCTCTGTAAAATCAAAGAATTACCGTCATTTGTTTAGTCACAACACCAGCTTCAATGGCAGATCTGTTCATGTCCTTCAGAACTTCAAAGTTTGGGGCTTCAATGAACACCATGTATGGAAGAAACTTTGCTGTTCGCAAAACTTTCAGAGCCTGTATTAGGACAAGTAAATGTGCTTTGTGAACTTTCATTGTTTAAAATCAGTTTACAACATAAAAAGTCTGATTTTTACTAAAGACACAACATTAAAGGAATAATCTGATTACAACAGAATATAATACCAGTTTCATTGAGTGTACAGTAATGCATTTACTATCAAAGTTTATTGGGTGAGAAATCAGAAATATGATGCTCATATTAAGCGCTTTTATTTATTTTTCTGTGCATATATTTATCTTTTTTGACCATTTGTTCTACTCAAATAGGACTCCCTTTCTATGCACATAAAATGTCTGTGGAGTTTGGTCCATTTTAACAATGTTTTAAGGACATTTATTAGTCCTCAAAACATTTATTATCTTTTTCATAAAGGTTGTTATCAACATAAAGGTTGTTATGTGTTTTTATCACACCTGGCCTGTGCAAACACACATAATGTTTAAAGAACCATGACTTTTTAAACTGTTTATTATAAATGTTATGATGAATGGCCACCTGTGGATTTACATCCAGAATACAGATCTTCCCAGAGTCCACAACCCCATGGATAGAGTCGATTTTGGTGCCATACAGATTTCCATCATATTCTCCATGTTCCAGAAAACAACCACTTTTAATGTCTGCCTCCATCTTGCTGCGAGACATAAACAGATACATTTGGCCCCCCTTCTCATCCACCTTAGGTTTACGAGATGTGTCTGTCCACAGGGACAAAATTCAGGGACAGTTTCACATTAGCATTGCAAATAATCTGATTCATAAATAAACATGTTTATTGAAGCATACAGTATATAAGGTACGCTTTTCATAAAGGTGATGTGTCTTTCTATTAAAATCGCCTTCTATAACAATCTTCTACAATAATCAGAGACAACTATTCATAAGCTACCTATAGGCTGATTTTTTAAAATGTGTTTTTGGCAACAAAAAATAATTAAAAAATTAATATAAATGCACTGACAAGGAGTGGTGGTTCCATAGCGATGTGGGTCTGACACCAGAAGTTTATTTTTTAGGCTGCGACGTCCCACGCCCTGTGCTCCAATCAGAACCAGTGTCTTTCTTCGGAACGGGGGCACTTTGTCCACTTCCTCATAGATCCTCAACTCATGTCGATCAAACTCTGGGTGAAAAGATCTCATTGTTTTTTAATCTGATATAGTCATTATCCATATTAACTGGTTTGTCAGTTCCATTTCAGCTCACCAGAGAATTTGCCTTTTCATGGAGCTTTCATTTCATTTTTTTTATGAGTAAATGTGTCCAAACACCTTTCAGTTCATAAACCTGTAACACCTCTGAAATGAAACTGACTTCCAGACATTGCACATAGCACATTAACACATATGACTGCCATTTTATTAGCATCAATTTAGTCCAAACAAAATCTGTATAGACAAACTCACTGACAACAGACAACAGTTACAACAAGAGAACATGATACATGCGCATCCTTCGGTGCTCACGCAACACACACTGAGTAGTCTGTGTTTACCAGCATTCTTGGTGGTCAAATACATCATCTTCTTCTTCTTTTTACCCCCCGTCCCTGCACACAGAGGCCCTGCAGACATCAGCACACATCCTGGTAGTATACACAGACTACACGACTCCTTTCTACTGCAGGAGTCAAACACACTACATTCCATTTAAACAATTAATGCAGGCCATAATCATCAAACTACAGAGTTCATTCAACTTTGTGTTCAATTACCCACTCCACAATTTTTAAACACAATTTCACTTATGCAGCGTGCTGGTCATGCCTTAGTTTTTCTTACATTTTCTGTTGTTTTTTTGACTGTGTATTTTGTGGTTTCAATGTAACCTGACAGATAAATTGCTCATGAATCGTTCTAGGATATTAGTTTTGTTGTCCACATGGAGATTTCCCTGCTGAAAAAACAGCTAAAACCAGCCAAAGCTGGTTGGCTTGCCTTCCAGCCTGAACAAAACTCCTTTAAAATCAGCCTGCTAAACCAGATTAATCAGCTAAAATGATGCTTTTGTTTTCTAACTCCGTCTCATACCCCTTCTTACAAACCATTTTTATTCAAACACATAAAAATGTGTTTTTTATGTGTCTCTCTTGCCTGCCAGAATCTCTCTCTCTCTTATATTTAAATATATTTACCATCATCCATAACTTATTTACTGATTATTAAAAAACCCATATGAGACAACCACTAAAATAAACATTTCTGCTTTGTGGAAATTCAATATTTAAGCACTCTTTCTCAATATATACAAAATAATCATAAAACAGCATGGTAACATTTCACAGAACAATTGTCTGTGTAAATAATTTATAAATCTGTTCTTACATAAATTGTGCATTCATTTATCTCAATCACTTTACAAACTAATGTGTAACCCTTATTTGTGTGTTGTGTCTTACCTGTGCTAGTGAACTCCAGGTCTCTCTTGACAAAAGCTTTTCTTTTCTCTTCTAGAAGCTGACTAGGGATCAGACCAGCACTTCCTCCTCCTTTCAGATGACACGCCTGCAGGCAAGATCAGACTTACCATCAGACCTCCACCATAGAGCTTCACAGAAAACAGTTTACCCAAATCTTTTTTGTCACCTGCCACCAGTTGGGATCTTCCTGATTGAAGATCTGAAGAATGTCCCCACTGCTAAATTTCAGTCCAGCTTCTTTACAGGGGATAAGGTTGTCATGAGTGGGGTTATAGTTAAAGTGACATTTTACGTAGGCCTAGAGAAACAGCAGAGAAAGGGAGAGACATCAGCACAGAAACACATAGTCAGTGTTTCAACTATTGGAATCAATGACAGAATTTTCATTTTTGGGTGAACTATCCCTTTAAAAGAGAGAGAGCAAGGAGAGAGAAATATGAGTTTGCCAGCCAAAATCCTGTTGTCATGGCAACAGAGTCACCTGCCATCCTGTGGAATGTTACTATTAAGAAAAACACATGAAAAATATGTCTGGATTACATCATTGAAAGAGCCCACACATACACACTGACATCAATAACAAATATCCACATGCAACACAACCTCCTAACCCAACACAACACTGCTCCAAGGCAACACATGCCCTTAACATTAGCTACCAAAACAAACACCTACTGCAGCACTATCCTTTAAGAATATTTTAACCATATTAGTAACATAACACTGCGATGTCCAGTCTCATGTTGGCAGCAGGCATAGGAAGCTGTTTGTTTATTTCAGAAACACCTGAGGGCTGCCACAGATGGAATCTTTGAGTTTTACAGAACCCAGGCAGAGGAACTTGCTTACATTCCTGTTTTATAAGACCCCCCCTCTGTCACTGATCAGTTGTTCATTACTGGAATTTCTGGTGGACTGTCTGCCAGCTCCAAAGATAAAATGAAAACTTCAAAAGCTTTTGAGAATGTTGAAGTAAGTGCTGACTTGCAGATTGTCTTAATGGGCGCAGAGGCTCTGTGACAGAAACACGGAGGGGTTTAGCATGGCCCACTAATCTCCCAGCATGCTTTGGTACAGAGACAGTTGCCCAAGCCTGTCTGTGCCAAAATGTGAATTCAAAGAATATAATTTAGAGAACATGACTGAATTTCACTGGTGGTCATTTCACTGGTAAGTTTCTGATAAAATGTGATATAGATAGATAGATAGATAGATAGAGGTGGGTCAAGCAAGCACAATTATCAGCTTATGACCTCAAAATGGTTAAATAACTGACAAATAAATAACTGGGTGCCCACCTGGCATGCTGTGTGTGGTTCTTGGTAACTAGGGAGAATTTTTAGGACCACGCTGCCGCTGGACTCCTTCAGCATGTTCTGAAGAACCTTTGGGTCGCTCCCCACCTCTTTCCCATTCACCTCTTTGATGATGTCACCCACGTGAAGCAACCCCTGCTGATCAATCATGCCTCTGTGCAGGATCCGAGCGATCACCAGCTCTCCACCTTCCACCCGGAATGTCACACCCTGGGAGAGAAAACAGATCGAGATTCATACGTAATCCACACAAATAATAGTAATAGTAATGTCATTACAGCATAACAGATCTAACCAGATGCTCTCCAGATATTTTGCGGATTCCAACCATTCTGATTGCATCAGGGGGCACAGGTTGGTTGTTGAGGGTCGGGTCCATAAATGCACAGGGGCTTGGGGGCGGAGTCTTATAGCTTTTGGAAGCTACAGAGTCATGTGTTTCAAGTAAAGACTGTAAAAAGAATACAGATATTTGTCTACATTTGTATTGTTAGATATTTTCAGTGAGAAAAACAATAAAAAAATATAAATGATGCAGTCAATATATTTCATGTTGTACCTGAAAGTGAGGCTCTTTGAGGATGTGGGAGAGTTCTTGTGCTTCCTGACGGTGAGGTCTGAGGGGTGTGAGATCTTTTAGGATATCCTGAACTAACTCTATGTTATTGTCCCTCACCGCTTCCAACTTTTGCTCGTCAAAGCACTCACGAAACTGCACATACGTACACATAAAAAATTATCACATTTCCTGATGTGACTTGTTTAAAATGTAATCTTATTGAATCATAAGACTCTGCAGAATCAGTTACTTTAATATTTGAATACTTAAAGAGTATAATTAATGATGAATATAATTAATATGACTAAATGTAATATAATGAATAAATATAATGAATTAAAGCACATGATAAAAGCTTCATTTCATTTCATGCACTTATATAGGTTGATGTTACAAAAAAATATGATGTGTCTTTAATTTAGAATAATAAACACAGTTTTATTAAACAACTGTGCTTACAATTATTGCTGGAAAAATATGGTGGATTATATTGTGTATAATATGACATAATAAAATAATAAATATCCTTTAAATGCATTAAAGAAGACCTTTTTATGAAAATTTTACTTTTACATGTTGTTTGAACATACATGCGTCCACATTGACTACCCGCTCCTTTTTTTATAATCCCCATATACTTTTCATTTGGTTTAGTTTAGAGGGTCTCCAGTTTTATTGTTGCTGGAGTACCCAATGAAGCATGAGCTTGCTACAAAACTAAGGTATCAAACAGTGAATGAAACATCTTAGTGTGCCTTGTTTACTCCCAATAAAATAAGTATTGTTTTGTAAGGTTCAAGGAAACAGCTGGTTACATGTTAGTTAGTTCTGTTCCAAAAACCCTCCACATTGGCAGCTGCTGTTAAATAATCATAAGATGTATTCTTGGGCCCAGGTGCCTGGTATACCCAAAAACAATTACAGTTTTCAGGAAGTAAAACTACTTTACTCAAATAAAAGTGACAGCTTCAATTTTGAGTTCAATTTTAAGTGGATTTATTATGAACCTGTGACTCAAGTAAAGTAAGGTACCATAATTCAGGCTCTGCTGTTGTTTCTGCCAAAAACAATGTATACAGCAGATATATAAGTCAGTTGGTAGTAATGTTTTATGGCACACTGTTCATTCACTTGTCATTTCACAGACATTTTTAGATGAAATAATATTCAAACCACTTTTAGACTCTTGTTTTTATCTGTCAATGTAACATGAGAGAATTGATTTCAAGCATGTATTAAGGGTAGACACTCTTTAAAGAGAAAAGACATTCTTCTCTTCTCTAAAAAAGAAGAAATGCACATATGGGAGCTAACATATGAGAGGTAAAGTCTTTTAATTTAAATCTAATACTCCTCAATGTCATACTTGTATTTTTTTCTATGTTTGTATGCATGTCTATTATCAGTTACAATTTACACATTTCAATGTTTTTAAAAAGATGAATTCCTTTTTTTTACAATACATCTTATTAGAAACTGAGTAGAATGTCAACAACAAGAACAAAACAACAGCATGTTAGATGCTTTAGAAAAGGACAGTTTATCCGATTTCTTGTGAATTGTCTTGTGATTGTTAACAGCTCTTACAGGGTTAAAATGGTAAAATATGTTTAAAATCTTCTGTTCAGTTTATACATCACCCCAAAGACTGGAGAACTTTGGCTCTAATGTAGTTAATGTTCTGACAAATAACGAAGTAAGACTGACCAAGAATTATGTGTAACGGAAGGCGTGAGGATCCATGTGTAGCCGTTTATTAGAGTCGTCAAATAACAAGCGAGGGTCGAAATGCCAGCAAACTGCCTCTGTATTAAAATAAAAAATGTTAATACAGAGGCAGAGGTCGAGACAGGCAGCAAACAATCATAAACATTAAACAGACAGTTCGGGACAAGCAGCAAACAATCCAAACATGTAATCCAAGCAGAGTCAAAAAGTCAGGCAGCAAACAATCAGAAAACCATAAACAATTCAAACATGTAACCAGATAAACAACAGGGGAAATAACACTCTAAAATGCAAGCCGAAGCAATATGAGACATCGCAATGAGTCAATGACCATGAGTCAATCCAGGGTTTATATAGCCCGGATAATATGGATAATGTGGCAAACAGGAAGTAATCAGTAAAAGGTACATGGGCACATGGGGATTATAGTTAGAACTGGTTTTAGTACTCTGGTGAGGGCCCCCTCTGATGACGCCGAGGAGGCGGAGTGGTGGCCTCCTCCGTAACATTATGAAATCAAACAGCAAATTTACAGAACTAATTTAGAAATTAAGCCCTTAGCCATCAGACCATCAGATGTAAAATTGCTGTAATTTTGCAGATTACAATTGCAGATGTAAATCTGTAATTTTTCTTTAATTTTTCTTTATTTTGTAATTAAGTTAAACATGTTTAAATATTTAATACAAAATATACTGATATATTTTTATATTTATTTTTATATTTACATATTTATTATTTTAGATTTATATTTTTTACTATGTTAACCTTGGTTTACAAGTCTGGGGTTATATCTTCTGGCAGAAAGTCGCCAGAAGTCATGTGAAATTGTCATTATAATGTTTTATAAATTTATGCACAATATTATACGGTTTGTGTTCTGTTTGACAAGTCTTTCATTTACCCCACCCTAATTGTTTTAAGGTATGTCCTGTTACCTTGATTATATTCTTGTCAGCACATGACAATTATACAGTACACCCTTACAGTATAAGATAAATCATTTTGTTGCTTTCTATTCAATGTGAAAGAAACCAGTAGTCTTCTACAGAAGCTTTCTGTGGTCATCAGGTGACTCACCACTGGACTCTCCATGATCCCCTTTAGAAAGATGAGGTCCAGGTCATTAGCCGTGGTGGAGCTGGTGCTGTCACTCAAATTGTTCAGAAGACTCTGCATCACTGAGGGGCAGGAGACAAGACATAGGGTCACAAAACTGGACATCTTTGAATGTTTATGGTGCAAAAATGGTTGTACAGCATTTTTTTCCCCTTCCATCTTCATTGAAATATAAATTAGTAATGAATACCATTTCAAAACAATGGATCCACATTCCACTTGCGATTGACCGCACAATTGTGTCTCCACAAAACACACAGAAATTTGATAGTGGTATATGAAAATATAAGTTTACTTCTATGATAAGCATGTGGAATGTTTCTGTTTCTGTTTAACATTCTTTTCATAAGTTTACAGTTACAGTTTACAAGTTTACAAATAAGTGAACAGTCTAGTTGTGAAATTTGGCTGAGACACATTTTGTATGCATCTCAAATTACATCCTGAGGTCAGACCTGATTAGTAAAACACAAAAATGTATTAGCTATATCATGACCATCAGTGGTCACAATACCTGTATAAAAAGGTTAATTTCTACAGTTGAAACAATGTTAACAACCAGTCTACTCTGCGTTTTTTCAGGCATGTTGTACAGCCTGATTCAAATGATCAAAGCACCGTGAAACAGTAAGGATTTCTAAAACTAAAAAAGCTACAGATAAAACAACTATCAGCTTCTGAGGTATACACAGGTATATTATGAGGTGAATATAAAAACGCACAAAAATAAAATAAAAATACAAAAACTATCAAAAACATTTTCTTGAATTCTCAGTAACTTATTGTAATGCAAAACAATCTCATTCTTATTATTGTAACACAAAAAATAATATTTACATTTTAAAGTAAATCTGTAAGTGTTACTTAGCCGGGCTCCCGCAACAGCGAGGAGCACGAGGACTTCTATTTTGATGTTTAGTTTGTGTCACGTGTTGATGATGTCATTGTCCCTTTTATGTCACTTCCTGGTTTTGTTTGATTGTTTGATTGTAGTTGATTAGTCTGTGTATTTAAGTTCCTGGTTTTCTCATGTCGGTTGTGGGTTATTGTTGGTGTTAGGAGTTCTCTGGTGTTCGTGGTCCTTGTTCTGATCTTGTATTCATTCGTATTGCCTGGTTTTTGGACTCTGGCTCTTGTTTGGATTATGTTACTGGATTACCCTTTGGATACCTCTGCCTTGGATTTTGTATATTCGTTCATCGTCTGGTTTGTCTTTTGTATTTTCAATTATTCACTGCTGTTTGCACTTGTTGTCGGCCCTTTCGTTATTCGGTTAGTGTTTGTGTTTATTTAATTAAATATCCTTTCCTTAGTTCCGTGTCCTGGTTTATGTTTTACACAAACACAACCGTCCCAGCTCAGCTACCACCGTAACAGTAAGGTACAATTATAAACAAACATCACTGGAGTATTTGTACAGAATTAAATGTATGCTGATTTAATAAAAAAAAGCCTACACAGGATGATTACTATGACACTCTTCCCAGTCTCTCACAAACTAAATTTCCCAGAAGCACATCTCTGAACTTTTAACTATGCACACCTATTCTCATTCATTTTCATTAGTGTTCTCTGTGTGTAAATAGCCCTCAGTTTTGTCAGTCCTTTGTCAAGTTTTGTTTATTTTTCACCCTTCTGTAGACTAGAGGTGTGTATTATTTGGTGTCTCACGATTAATTTCAAATCGATTTTTGGGGTCATAATTGGATTCAAAATGGATTATTAATATGGTCAGGAGCTATTTAATAGTTTAAAGGTTATAAAGGTTGCTTAAACACTGAATGCCCTCTCTTGCTGACAACTACAGACCTTTTACTCCTCCCATTCATAGTGATCACTTTTCTGTCTCAGAACAACCTACTTGACAACAAGCAGTCAGGCTTCAAGAGCAACCACTCCATGGAGATGGCGCTGCTGCCTCTCTCTGAAGCCTTAAAGGGGAAGCAAAGGCAGAGTCCACAATTCCTGCCGGTGAAATGATCTTCTCTGTTCGGTCAGCCGCATCTAGACTCCCTAGCATGTCTTCGTCTGCCTCCCGAGTGCCACCAGCCTAACCTTTGGTTACCACCTGCAAACAATATGGTTGCCATATCTCCCAGTTCCTAAGAACCTACCAACATGTCACCTGCCAACATGTGACTTCAGAATTCTGTGAGGTTTACTTAGGTGCAATCAGATGTCCGGCGATCACCTGAGACTTTTGTTTTTGATTCCTTTGCGAGAAGTTAAGTCCTTGCTATATTAGTCCATTTCCTGTTACCCAGCAAATAACTCCTGTCACCTTTCAGTTACAGCTTTCCCTTCACTTCAGAAACTCATCTCCTTTAAACTTTCATTGTTAAAACCATTTACCCTTTCCACAAAGACTGGTAAATAGAACCATCCTCCACTGCTGCTCCTGAAGGATGGTCCAGCATACACAGTACAGACCCTTCTAGACTCCCAATATCATTAAGGGGCTTCCATTACCTCATGGAGTGGGATAGGTATGATCCTGGGTCTTGGGTCTCATGTGATGACATTTTAAATCCAACCCTCCTCACAGAGTTTGACCAGACTCATCCAGATTGTCAGTCTCTCTGTTCCTTCCTATTCCTGACAATTGCAGCAATGAGAATTTTTTTTGTATTGCAATAATTAGAACTAATTTAATTAAGTTAATTTTAATCATAAATAAAATTTGGAATAAAGAATGTTATAAATATTAAAATATTGTTACACTGTAAAGAATTGAAGAATCCTAAGAATAGGATTTTTATGCTATTTAAGTTGTTGCATAGTTTTGGATTAAGTTGGATATTGGGACACAAAAAACTAGCTTTAAAGAATGGTTTCAATAGTGTCCTATTACTGTATTATTGTAATAATTGTCAATAAACCACTGATTTTGTTTTAATTTAACACACACCCAAGGTGATGGTAAGGCTGTAACAACGCCACCCATACCACCACGCCAGCAGAGGGAGCCATCCCCGGAGTACTAACTCCCGCTCCCTCTGCACTTCCTGTTTCCTGTTTCCTGTCATGG
>JAZGTJ010018905.1:0-11180 GCA_036877575.1 Botia almorhae | reverse complement strand
GGGGGGAAAGGCAAATTTTAAATAATGAATAGAGCTTTTGGAGTTTTCTAGAACAGTAGAAAGGCAATTAGCAGAACAGGGTGAGTTTACACATTTGATGCTGCGCCATTGATGAATTTTTATGAAGTCTGTTTTTGTGGTATAATATATCTCTGATAACTCCACCCATAAACTGCACATAAAAACTATTATTATAGTGATTGTTTGCTTTATGTGTCAATCAAATGGCTCTTTCTGTCATAGTGGGCGGTTCTTAAACAGTTTAAGCCCTAAAAGCATCAGACCTTTAGCCACCATCAAAAAAACTGCCTGTGTGAGACCAATTCTTTTCTCCTCATCTCTTATCTTTTTGCTGTTTTTCTCCTGTTTTTTTCTTTTCCATGTCTCACTTTTTTTTCCTTTCCTCTCTCTTTCCTCCTGTAGGGGTCTAAAATCCCAGTCTAGGATTCCAGTCAGATTGTTAGCTGGGCAATAAAAAATACATGAGTGTGTGGCGTAGAAGTGTTCGTTGTGTGTGTGTGTGTGTGCGCGCACGCGTGTGTGTGTATAGCTCATAAAGACAGTTTTCCGACACGCACAGACTGCTCCAAATGTGCAAGAGCTTGTTTGTCTTTTAGAGTTAGCGCGCTACGAGCTGAACGGGGCCGTGTGATTTGCCAGTCTCAGCCTGTGTGTATGTGTACAATATTCACGACTGCGTGTTGGTGCTCTCTCGTCTGCAATTCCCTTTATAACCTTTTACACTCGTCTTAGTTTGTTGATCCGTGTTAAGAAGCAGCGATATCCCTGAGTGGGTTGTACAGACGGCATGTCATTTCGATGATAGACACCATGACAGGCGGATAGAGCGGAATCATTATGAGCTATAATGGCATTCACAGTCAGAGTGCTAAAAAACATCGAAGATTTTATCTGTGCTATCCAAAATTCAGTGATAAACGACTAGATTCTACATGACCGTGTGTGTGATGGACAATCACTGCTCATGGATTGGAACTGCTCCAGATGATAAGAATTACTGTAGCAAGCCCCAACCACCCCATAATCATGCTAATAAAACTGTATTTAACTGTTTCATTATACACTTACAGCCTACAGCCATTAAAACACAGTCATGGTGTGTATGGGTGTGTATCTGTGTGTGTATTTAGAATGCTCTGGAGGGCAAAGTACTGTTTCTCTTTTGGGAATTACACAGTGCTGGGGACTTTTTAAGTCAATTACATGCAATTAAAGGCACTTTTTACCCCAGGAATTCTTTGTGTGTGTGTGTGTGTGTGTTTAAGTTTAATTAAGCCACAGAAGTCTTGCAAAATCCCTGTGCACATTGTGCTCTCATGTTCACTGTCTTTGAATTTTGCCTGTTAATAAAAAGGCAAGAGTACATTTTTGCCCAAAAAAGTTATCCCTAAAAGTTTTGGTTTATGTATGTAGAAAACACTGCTGTAGATTGTGAACTCATTACCCTCACTGTTGGCACATAGCTGCATGACAGTTGCTAGCGTCTCTGTTGATACTGACTCTCTCTACGTCACTCTGAAAGAGAGTACAAAGAACACCATTGCCTGTCTTTATTACATCTAAAGCTTTGAGCTATTGACAGGTAAGGTGGTTTAAAGGCCGCTTTGACATGTACAGTACAGTAGAGAAGCCCTGCTAAAACATTTATCTTTGTTAGTGTGTGATCACACACTCAAACACAGGATCAGTTCCACATCCCTCCCTTAACACACACACACACACAGAGAGCACCATGTCCATCAGTCAGACTATTAGCAAACACATTGATCCTTCTGACACTCCTCCCACTTTTACTCGCCCCTTTCTTCTTACTCTCTTTCTCTTTTCTTCTGTCTCTCTGCCTCTGTCTGTCTCTCTCTCTCTCTCTCTCACACACACACACACACACACTCTCTCTCTCTGTCTAGTACAGTTCAGTACCTGCTTTAAATATAGAGAGTACAGGCCTCCTCAGGCAGCCATTGATTGTTATTTCATTGGCTGGATAAAGAAATATAGGGAAAAATAGGAAAAAAAATTGAAAATAAGTAAAACAATATAATGAAGGATAGAAAAAGAAGGAAATGAGTTCTCAGTCAGTCTTGCTGGTTTGGTTGTGTGTGTGTTGGGAAAGGTGGATGCTGGGGATTTGTGTACATATCTCTATGTGTTATTGTGATGTTGTGTTTGGAGTGTGTAAATGTGTGTTGTTGTGAAAGTATTTATACATATATATGTGTGTGTGTGTATATAAATGGGTTTTTGAGTGTGTGTTGTGAGAGGTGGGTTCTTGTGTTGGTGAGTGTGTTTTAAAAGGTTGCTGAGGGAGGTTTGTCAGTGGTGTGTGTGTGTATTTATGAGCGTGTAGGTGTGTGTGTGGATCTTGGGGAGTGTTAGAGCAGGATAAGCTTCCCTCACACACCCCAGAGTAGAGGTGTACCACTACCCTCATTAGTGCTACTAATAAGGGGAACTGAGCGTAGGGGAGAAAAAATCCGGGAAAGAAGAGGAAAAAGGTTTTAAATTTTAATAACGTGGGTACGATTTTGTAAATCTTTCCTGACAGAAAACTCCTCATTATTTTCATCTGTCTATGGTCTCCTCTACCTCCTCCACTGATAAATGGGCTTTTCCTAGCTTGAACTCTCTCTTTCTCACACACACACTCACGGTCTTGCGTTCATTGGCGCTCTTATGCTTTTGAGGTTAGTCTTATGTTTTTAACCCAATTGACTCAGTTTAATTTTTTTCTGCTGGTTTTTGGAGGAGAGCTATTTTGACAACTTGAACCTAAAAGCAGCCTGTGTGCTTTATAAGTTAAGTTGCAGTGTGATGAAGCTGAAAAAAGAGAGAAAAAGAGGGAACATGTTGAAGAACAAGGCAGAGGTGGGGTTTACCCTGAGCTGTGAGCTGTGACAACATGAACAGGTCTCCTGCAGCCGCTGTCATGTGTTTGACAGAGAGGATGGACGCGGGTTGATAGGTCCTGCTCTGGTCTGTCTGAACATGGTCCAGCATGGGACAGAACCTTCATCAGACAGGCAGCAGATACAACTATTCTCCTACTCTATCTCTCTCTATCCTCCTCGTATATTAATGGGCTTAAACCCAGATGAGGTTGTAGGGGTTTCTGTAGCTCAGCTGGTAGTTCATTGCATTATCAGCACAAAGATTGTGGGTTTGATTCCCAGGGAACACATGTACTTATAAAATATAGCTTAAATGTACTGTAACTTACATGTAACTGTAATGTAATGTAACTGTACACTGAAATGTAATGTAACTGTACACTGTAATGTTACAACTGTAATGTAAGCTGCATATTTGGGAATTGACTATGTAATTAATTAATATTAAATTAATTATACTTATATTACAAGTATACTTATAATATACTTATAATATACTTATATTAATATTAAGTAATAACAGTACATTAATGTAATAACTATTACATTAAAACATCTGAAGATGGCATAAGACAAGGAATTATATGACTTTGGATTTTGAATGTTCTCAAAACTAGGAGTCAGTTTATATTAAACGACTAGTGGCACCATGTTTGTTTTGTGGAGAGGTTATGTAGTAACAGTCAGATACATCATTGTTGGATCTTATCTGATCCCCTGACAGATCACCAGTTCTGGCACAACCACCATTTTGGTGGAAAAGGGGTACACGTAGTCAGTTTCGGTAGTTCTGTTCTTTGAAAAAAAATGTTTGTGGTTATTTTTAGTAGTGGTTGAAACCGTCTGCCAGAGGGGAGAAAGATTTTTAAGGTAGGAAAACAGTTCCCCTCCATCAATGAGTGTTTGAGCTCTCCTACAAAACATGATGAATTAGTTCCTCAAACATGTTCCTCAAATTATAACGGGTGAAGTATTAATGCACTTTTCATTGTCTTTTTCAAAGCAGTTTAGTAGTCTGTGACAGGGCTGGTGTTGTTGGGCAGGGCATTTAAAATGATGGAAACATGGCTGCTGTGTGTGATGGGCCTCTCTTTCTCTCTCCCTCCCTCTGTGCCTGGATGCAGAGCTGCCCGGGGCCTCTCCGCCCACCCTGAGGGGCCTGTCAGTACAGCCTCACCAAAGGCAGATTAATCTACATTACTGGTAACAGCTCAGCCTGGCCCTCATACCACTCGCACACACTGTGACTTCTCTTGCACTTCACTCAGAAATCTGTAGACAACTCTTGGTCAAAAAGCTTGTTTTTACTAAAGTTACTATTATTTCTAATAGTGATAATTTCATATATACAGTACACGATTGTGCAGTTACAGGTGTGCATATATCAGCTGTTTCAGAGCAGCTTCAAATGTCTCATCCAGCTAGAATTTAGATTTGTAACTGCCCTTTTTTATTATAATGAAGAGTGGAATCACAAAGCATCCTTGCCAGTCATAGGTCATTCATCTACCTCATCTTGATATTGATGGGTAACAGGAAGATGAACATCCATAAAGGTCACATGATCTTGACATAGTAATATGATATTCCACTGGTAGTGAGTTCCTGTCAAACACACATCAGCCGAACAATCCTGTAACATACACTCTTTATAAAGACTCAAGAATTCCCAGTGATCCCTCTCCCACGGCTACTTCCTGTCCCTTTGGGCACCAGCACATCTCTAAACATCATGAGCAGTCTGTCCTCTTGGTTAGAGTTTGCTTATGAGTGTGTGTGTGTGTGTGTAGCCAGTGTAAATAATGAATGTTACTTAAAGAGACATGTGGGAGATCTGGCCGTGCTAAACATGCTCTGATTAATGTCCTCTGCCAAACATGCACACTCCCAATTATGAATTATGCCGGCCCATCATCCAATCAGAGCGAGCCCCTCGTCAGTGCTGCAGAAAAAACTCACGTGATGAGACAAGCACTTTGATGGTTTATCTTAACAAAAACGAACGTTTACAAACGTCTCAATATATATACACGGACACTCCGCATACTCTTACACATTCACAGTACACTGCGTCAGATGCTGTATTATGCACATGCATGCATGCAGGCATCTGTTTACTGCTTTGCTTTCTTTACATCTGTAAGAGGTGTGTGAATGTGGGTTTATGTATCCATGTATTGGGGACAAATATGTACGTAACAAATCTGAGCAAAACCTCCTTTGGGGGACATCCACATTTGTAAAATTACGATAAAAATATAGAAAATAATTGTTTTGTAAAAAGTGCAAAAAGTTTTCTGTTAGCGTTAGAGTCGAAGTGTGAGTTAGGGTTAGGTTATAGTGTTTATATAATAGTGTTTATACTAGGTGTGTATAAAAACAATAGAGGTCTATGGAATGTCCACATTTAGGTAGATTAGATAAGTAAATGTGTGTGTGTGTGTTTTGGACAGAGCAGTGCAGAGTGCTGCTCGGTTGCAGTGGTGATGAATGGGCGAGTGTGAGTTATTCATCTCCTGCTTATAGGAGTGGACAGTGGTCCTGCTCTCTCCACATGTCAGCACATGGGATAATTTCGTCATTTATCAGGAATGACGTAGAGGGCACAAACCTCCCCAAGAGATCATCCCAGGGTCTCACCCCTACAAGACCTGCTTTCACCCTCACCACACTCGTACACACGCACCGGGACTTTAGATAGTGGGGTTCTTAGTTCTAAACGGTTCCAGACAGAATCTTTTTGCATTTTATGCACTTATTTTGAGAGGATAAGAGATAGGCAGAAGCTTGTGGGATAGACTGAAAATGTATTAAAAGGAGCTGAGAGTTCTACACTTATGTTAGTTGTGAAATCACTATATGAACGCATTACAAATGTAGCCAGAATGTTTAATGAACACATATGCAGGGATAAGAACTTTGTGAATTATGTGCGTTCTGCTGAAATCTTGTCAGATTTTGTGTAGGCTAAGTTGTGAGTTTCTTTGTGGAGAGCCTTTGTGGTTTGGTCATGTGATAACAGCAAAAGTATGTTTTAGGGAGAATTCCAGCAGTAAATATGTCAAATGTATTAGCCGAAGGAACGCCACAAGCCACGCTTTTTACTTTATAGAGAAAATAAAAGCTCTAAGCATGTCTACAGACAGATTGTGGAGGAAAGCAACCAAGTCGTCATATAATGCTACATGTCTTGCATAACGGTGTGTGTTTAAAAACATCTGACTGAAGTTAAATGTGTTTATCAGGTTCAGTCAGAAAAATAAGCTCATTTAAGTCACTCGATGTGCATGAGAAACTAGTATATTCATCATTTTATGTTATGTGAAAATTTCTGTTGGATTAATTAACATCCTAATCAGAACTTAACTTAAAAATCTCTTTCTTCCCCTGATCTCTCTCTCTCCATCTCTTCCTCTCCTCACCCACAGGATCATTCAGAATCGGATTCTGGTCTTCATCCTGGGGGCCATCATCCTCCTCACCATCGTCTTGGCCATCTATTTCAATTTGCGAGGGCACTGATCTCCACCGACTGGCCCTGTGCGGGTGTGCGAGTGTGTACGAGAGGGTGTGTAAGATTAATAGTGACAAAGGCGTTGGGCTGGAGTAATTAGGACAAATTGTTCACATGAATCATTCCTGGTGGGTAGTGACAGGGGGCCTCTGCTCTCTCTCTTTCTCTATCTGTCTCTCTCTCTCTCTCCATGCGGGGCCTCGTATCTATACTGCGTATATTATTTGTAAAAACCTTTTGTGGGATCTCCACGTGACTTTGACCCATAGAACAGTCCTGCGCTGGCCTACAGTACCGTGATGGAAGGATGACAACATCAGATGGATGAAGATCAAGCACATCAATTCATGTCATAACCTGCTGTTTTAATGTTTTGTTTTGATTTGTTAGTGGGTGGGAGGTGGTTTAGGGGGCTGAAAGCTAATGTGAAATAGTAAAATCCCATCTATCAGGTGTGCGTGCGTGCGTGTGTGTGTGTGTGTGTGTGTGTGTGAAGCCCCCGGTGCAGTACCGCTTAGCACACGGAGCAGAATCACACACACTACACACAGCCC
The DNA here is from genome assembly GCA_036877575.1 of Botia almorhae. NCBI lineage: Eukaryota > Metazoa > Chordata > Actinopteri > Cypriniformes > Botiidae > Botia > Botia almorhae. Next base: position 4,203 of record JAZGTJ010018905.1, on the reverse strand, counting down.
AAAGGTCACACGCCCGTATCTCAGTCCCCCTTCATCCAGGATTAGTAGCTTCTCACGCTGTTCCTCTAAGGTCAGAGAAGACCTCGCATGTGTTTAGTTAAACCAGCACGAACGCTTTGAACAAGGCAACATCCATGTCCACTCTTCCCTTTACTAATCACATCTGACAGCATGCTAGTGAGTGTAGTCAATTGTACTAATAAGAAATGTTTTCTGTATTTATTTGTCTCGTTTTAAGATGCTTGATTGTACTGTGTTTTACTGTATTGTATCTTTCTTTCAATTGATCTGGATTTTATTTTGGCCATTGGTGTTTGACATTAAAATGAAATCATTTGTCTATACTGTAACAATGCAAATGTGCTTCATTATTCCTATAGGGGGACCAACTAGCAAGCATCAGTATGGAAATATGCAAAATTCGGAATTTGCTCCAGGCTTTCACCTGCTCTTTGGGTATTAGTGTAGAAGACTGTGGTAAAGATAACTGTGTACTAACGATATAGTTCGTTTCAGTGGGTATATGATGGTAAAGATGTATGTGTGTATTTCTTTTGTATGTGTGTATGTCATTTCAGCTCAATGCCAAAACCTCTGCCTACATAGACAGCTACCATCGTAGGCCACATTTGGGGCACCAACTAATTTAAGCTCCCTTCTAAGGCACCTAACCCATATAGAGCCTCATATGTGGCTGATTTGGAAAGCTCTACATAGGCAGCAACTCATGCAAATATCGTCCCTCGTGCAAAGTGCACCGTGACTTGATTTGAAGGGACTTTGTCATTAGCATGGTAAGCTAACAACTCAAAACTCTAAGAGGAACCAAAATACATAGCACGCCATTATTGGATAAAAGACTGCATTTTTAATTAGGTTAAACTTTTTCCATTTTGGATTAATGTGCATGTATTATTCTGGTTGCAATGCATTATGGGATTGCATTTTTGCAACAGAAACATGCATTGCTGCCTTCATAATTTTGCGTCTTAGGTGCAGTCTACCTTTTGAAGCAAGCTTCATGTGAAGAAGATGACTTTAAAACGCTGCCTATATAGGCAGCCCAGCAAGTTTTAAAACAGAGACTCATGTGACACGCGCACACGCACCTTGGCCGGTCGAGGTGCCTGACGGACAGACGGACCATCAGACAGACAGGCAGAAGGCATTTGATATTCTGTTTCAGGCTGGGCGGATTGTCTTATTTTGGAAGCAGCCTGGTGGGGGGTTTTCTCTGCCTCGGCTTCACAGCTACGGCTTCAAAGCACCAAATTAATGGCCAACAAAATAGTGCGTCTCTGCGTGTCCCATGTGGGGCCAACCTATTGAGAGTTATCATTAAGTTGAGGAAGGATGAGGGAGAGCAGAATCCCGCTAGTTTAACAAACCTCATCAGATAATAACCTCTGTGATTGGGTTTTGCATCAAACAGCGGAGAGGAAGAGTGTACAAATACGATACGAAGTATGATGAGATTCGCTCATCCTTGTTTTCACATGCGTGCGGGGGACGGGCTGAGCATGTGCAAAGCTCCGCGTTGTTTTTCCGCACCTGCGCATATATATATATACACGAGACATCAGTTGGCTGTATGTGTAATGATTTGGAGGTGTGTTGGTGTGTTTTGCTGGCTCAGTCTCTGTACGTTTGTGTGTGTGTGTGTGTGTGTGTGTGTGCTATGTGTGTCTGTCTCTCTCTCTCTTTCTCTCCACTCGGGCCTGTCAGATCCTCTCAGCAGTGTGTGGCTGGTGGAAAAGCAGCGTGGCTGCGGTTCTATTTGAAGTTGTAATGGTGTCAAAAAGTCAGCGCTGACTGACAGCCGTCAGTCCCACTGGGGCTCATTAAATCATAACAACTTGACAAGGAAATAATTGAGCGCTGACGATAAGTTGGGACCCGTTTAGATGTTTTTATTTTCTTTCATTATTAGCGGTGGCTATTATGTTCATTAAGAAATTGCATTAAACAACCATCGGGGGGGCTAATGAGTTGTTTATATCGCCTTTTTTATTATTTAAACATTAGGTGTGTCACGTGACACCTTTGGCACGCTGCCGGCATCATCTGCAGGGTCTTTTTCTCTTTCTACAGCTTCCTTTCTTTTTATTCCTCTTTTCACCCTCCCTCTCTCTCTCTCTCTATAAGCAGCGGGTGCCTTTGGAATATGAAATAGATTATTCATCACCCTCTTCTCTGTAGCTGATTTGGTTTGCGTGTAGCGTCTTCTATTTGAGAGGGATGAAAACTTGTCAAAAATGGGTTATATCTTATTCCGAGGGGCAACAATAGTGGCAGTTACAGACAGACTTTAATATTTCATTATGCCTGACGTTAACCCTGCTAAGTGACTTCGGCTAGTGGGCCTTTAGTGAGAAAGAGACTCTGATTAGCTCCTATCACAGAACAGGCTACTGAGAGGCAGGCAGGACCCACTGCGGTCACGGCAGAGACGGCCGCTCGCTCCTGATATACTGACACCTCGCTAGATGGCTGCATGTTCATAAAATATACACGTTGCAGGGTTCCCATGGTCATGGAAAACCCATGAAATTAAATTGGGATTACCAGGCCTGGAAAAGTCATGGAATTTTGTATTAAGAATATACATTTAGACTCAATCAAAGTGATTTTTAACATTCCAGAAACCACAAATGATTGTGTGGGATGCCTGGTACTAATATGAATAAAAAGAACTATATCCATATAAAACAATACTTTGCACATTTATGCATGTTCGATACAGCGCAAATACGCTGAGCATGTTTACCATACTTTTAGTTTATTTTACTCTTATCAAGTGGTGGTGACTAAAACTGGTAACAGAATGGTATCTTATTAGAAAACAGGAAGTTCCACTCCTGGATGCTGATTGGCTGTTTACCCAGCTTTTACTATGTATCTCATAGCGGACCATTTTGGACGAACATTCTGTTGGGTTTCATTGTGTTAAGGGCTGGTCATTGATTTATGTAGCCTCTACACATAAAAGAAAAATGCTGTTTTGAATAACATTCGATTTGTTTAATTAAAAACATTTAAATAAACACTTCATATCTTATCTTCCTAAAAATATCATATCTTAAATTCCTAAAAATCACTTCATAACTTATTCTTAATTATCTTATAATGTGGTAACCATTTTAAATAGCAATAAGGCACACATGTCCATTCTATATAGTGAATATAGCGCCGCCTCTCATAATTCATATTAATAATTCGTACCTTATTACTTACTTAATTAACCAGTCAACACTGCACTGTTTCTGAGGATCCAGGAGAGCATGATGGGAGGTCGGGGTGCATCTCACTCTATTTTTACTCATTGACGCATCTCGGGATGATGTTTCACCCCATAGATAATACAGATGGTTCAGCTCTGTGTGTGCGTTTATTTCAGCCAGCGTTGGAGGATCTGTGGCCTCTTGTTAAGCAGTGGGATAATAGATTTTCTGTTTTATTACTTTAATTTACCATTTGTGCAACCGCACACAATTGTACAAGCGAGTTGCACCACGCACGCGACAGTGTCCTCATTCTCCTCCGAATAATGAATGCAGTTGATGTGACATGACATCCATCAATTATCTGTTCCTCTGGTGTGTTCCATTATGTGACTGAACACCCATCAGTGAGAACCACGGATCTGATACTGCGTTTGCACTGTGGACTATTGTGTGTAAGTGGGTGTGACTTTACACGTGGGTGTCCGCTTCAGGCCAGAGATCCAGTAATGATCAGAATCCTCAGACTGCTTGTGTGAAAATGCTTGCATTTGTTTTAATTGCTAATTACAATGTATTGTGTTTGCTGTAGATCCTGAGAGCTTGTCTAGTTTTAACACTGTCATTAAAGCGGTATTACATTTCAACCATGCAGTGTGTTTCTGCTTTCATTAGATGTTGTTGTCTTCTGAGCCCCATTCACAGGCTAACGTATGAAGGATCCCAGGGGAACAGAAGAACGGAGTATAAACACGGTATATTTTATTTTGTAAGCCACAAGCCATGTGCTACTCTTTCTCTCTCTTTGTTTCCTCTCCCTACTGTACTACTGTAGTGTCAGCACTGTGTGTGTGTGTGTGTGTGTGTGTGTGTGTGTGTGTAGGCAGAAGTTACATCTTGTTTACATTCCATAATGTAAACACTGTTCACCTCCACCCTGCACTACTGCCACTATGACCTAATCTTTAGAGGACTTCTAAAG
>JAZGTJ010018904.1:0-11181 GCA_036877575.1 Botia almorhae | reverse complement strand
TTACTCACTGTTTTACATATTTTCCCCTCATCTCTGATTTCAAATGATTGCCCGTGATGACAGTAAAAGAGCGCTTGCACTCGGCTATTCAAGAGCTGCACTTCTGATGCTGCCGTGATTTCCAAAATGGAACAGAATGCTGATTGCTGAATCATTTCCATTGTTTATTTTAAATCTCTCAATCATGTGCTTAAAGTAAGAGACAGACAGAAAGTGTGAGAGAGCAGGTGTGTGTGTTTGTGTGTGTGTCACAAAGAGATTCACGGGGACTTATCTATTTATTGTATTTTGTTTAATTCAATATATATCACTATAATTTCTGGACATGAAATGACTGAACGTTTCGATGAACAAGGATTGAAAAAAAAATAAAAGCAAAAAATAAACTATTGAAGCGGGTGAGGAGAATTTTAAAATTCCTCTGAACTAAATCTGTGTTTTGGCCAGATGTCTGGTAGTCCTGACCCTCTTTGCTTACATCAGAGAGAGGTCAACAGGTGTGGTTCCTTAGCAACAAATGTTTTTCTCTTTGCCAGTGTTTCTGTGGGGACGTCAAAACCACACGTGGGTGATAATGGCAGGAACAGAAATCAAAACTTAAAGAAACTTCTCTTTGAAAAACAAACTCGAACAGCGAATGTAGAAATATTATTTTAGAAATATTTCTACATACTGTAGTACCAACTGATGTTTATCTACATGCATATAAATAAAAATAAATCACTAGGTATTAGTCTTACTAAATATCATAATATTGTAAAAATGGATTTGAAAGAAGCATACATATATTTCTGGAAGTGAAAAAAATGAATCAGAACAAAAAGACTAAACAAAAATAAAGTTGAATACATTAAAATAATATTTTGGCCCTTAACTCTTAAAAAGTTATTACTGAATATAATGCTTTTATTTGCAGTTTTGCTATTGCATGTTTTAAATAATAATAATAATGTATAACAATATTTATATCCTAAGTTCAATGCCAAAAATATTCAAGTAAACTAATTTCTTAAATTGGAAAGCACATGAATGTTTCACTATTTGATGATCTCACACAGTGGTAACAGTGGCTTCATTTACACATGGCACAAACATCCACATGAAATAAAAAATATTGATTCTGAACACAAGTAAAACTTGGGCATCCCACCAGGACTGAAGGCCACTGTTATTGAAACCATTTATCTACTGTGTGTGTGTGTGTGTGTGTGAATGCATTTCGTATGTGACGTCTAAGCTAAATTCTGAGTTTGTACAGTAGACGGCACACTCACTCCACATTAGCTGCAGAGAATTTAAATGACCAAACTCGCTCAAGGCGTGACAGGAAAGCAAGCGAGGACACACACACTCTTTGACCGTGCAGTGACCACCCCAAATTCATCATTGTTTATTCAGTTCACAGTGTGCTACTCACACAAACACACACACACCCTGTCTGTAAGTTTTAGTTGTTGATTTTGCCTCATGGATGTGTTACAACCAACATAGCTAACCTACATTTTCTCATGATGATCTATAATGCGAGTTAAATTAATGTGATAATACAGATATCACAAGAATGTGTATGATTTTATTGGCGTGTATTGGTTTGTGTTTGTATGTAGTGGAGGAGGGGAGGTTGGCCTCACAATAGTGCTTTGAATCAATTTGTGCCATCGACTGGATCGTTACTGGAATAACAGTCTTGTTGATGGAGATGTATTTAGTTTATTCAGTGATGCACGACATGCAATATTGAACTACCTAGCAGCCTAATCAAAACCAAATTATATCCATTTCATACACAGAGAGGCTACTGGAGACAAAAGGACCAGTAATTCTTCATGGGCTATTTGTTTAAGTCTGTCATTTATCGAGGGGGTCGTAAGATATATAGATGTTTTGGGATATAAATCAATTGTGTCACCCGGTGTGAGTTTTGGTTAGCTTGTTTAAACACAGGGTCTGAATTTGGTAATATGGGTATGGGGCCATTTTATTAGTTGGGTTTATATATAATTACGATTATTTTTTAATGTAGTACATTTTATCATTACAAATTGCATTGGCAGCCATTTTGAGTAAAAAGTGTTCAGCCAGAATTTGTATTTAGTATGTCTCCCTTTTGCTTTTCAGCAAGCACTCGACTTGGCATAAATTTCACAAGTTTGTGCGAAACCTAAAAATCCATGTTCCATGATCTGACAGTATTTCAAGGAGCATCTTGTGTGTTGTAATAAAAAAAGGAAATACCTTTTTTTTACAAAATAATTAACATTTCAATTACCATTACAAGTCACACGTTTACTTGATAGTTTTTGTTTAATGTCATTAAACGTTTCTTTGTTTTCATTTTATAAATGTAAATGTATTTTGCTAATTTATGGTATAATATTAGAATGATATTAGAAAGATTTGTAATTTTATAAATTAAGTGGTCACAGAACAAAACTATTTAAATAAAGTGCAAAAAACATATATGTTAAATATATACGTTTGTATATTAAGAGATGAATAATAACAACCTAAAAGAAATTCTGACCAGTTCCAGCTCGAAAACTAGACTTATAAATTATACAAACTTACAACCGTGATGTTCCAAAGAAAAGTTATTTCATCCGATGGCTTTATCTGCCTCTCTTAATCTTTCTCTTCTGTGTGGGGTGAAACAGTCACTGGAACGCCGTCTGAGTGTTTTAAAGTGGAGGCCGTGAACTTTAAGGTATTATCACTCTAATGCGCAGGCACAGTGGGGTGGAGGGAGAAATGTGTCTCGCAACAACATGGAACTGTCCTCATTCACTCGTGTCCCAAAAACAGCCGCTATTCGTATTGAGAGATAATTGTACTAGTGGTTCATTTTACCGCATGGGTCAAAAAAGCTAAACTTTAAAAATAATAAAATAGAATCTTTCTATTGCAGTTATAAATGCAAAAAAGCGTTTTTCCGTTTTCCAAAACTCCCTGCCTGTGACAAACATGAATGGACTGCAGGAAAGAACAGGCAATTGAGGCTCACCCTAAAATAATATTTCTGTCATAATTTAATCATAATTTGAGCATATTGCTCATTTCCTAAACCTATATGACTTTACTGCTTCTGTTGAACACAAAGGGAAACATTAGGAAGAATGCTAAGGAGTAACTGCCACAGTCTCCATTTAGTTTTACTGCTAGTTTTACTGTTCTACTACTAAAAAAGTTCCCACATTCTTGTAAAGAAAGAAAATCATATTCAAAGTCAGTTTAGAACAACGTGAGGGTGCGAAAATGACAGAATTGATATTTTTGGATGAACTTTCCTTTAAGGCCATATGACTGGGGTCCAAGGACTGTCATAGCCCTTCTATGATGGTAGCAGAGGAAAATTTCCTGGCTTTTTAAAACTTTAAACTACAAATTAAGTTTTTAATGGGTTGAAAGCCCTTGAGGTTGTGCGTGCTAACATTAATTATACTGTCACCCTAGTCAACTGAACTGAGGTACGCGCTGAAATCTCGGCTACCATATCCTGATAGACTGAGTCTGAAGTACTGCAGCAATGTAGTACTGTACATTAAAACATGTTTTCAGCACGTGGGTGAAGGGGTTAAGAAAGATATCAAACACGCATGTACGTTGTGATCGTTTGCAGTCTATAGTATCACTTGGCAGTTCAATTAAAAGTTCTACCCCAGCAGTCCGGCAGATAATGTGGTTACGCTGTGGTGAATGTTATTGTATGTTAATGACAGAATGATAACAGGATATATTTCCATTCTTGTAATGGAGTATTGTGTAGCTTTAGCAAACCGCCAGAAATGAGAGGACAGAGACAGATGGAAAAATGAGCCGTTTGAAATGTTCTGTGGGTTGGCTGTTGTTTAGGCTTGATTCGGTGGACACGTTTCTTCAATACACTGTGTTCCCATGTTTACACATCACATTCTGCGAACTGTAACAGATAATAACCCCATTAAATCCATTTAATGCTACAGTTATGCTACAAAACAGTAGATTAATAGTCAATATATGTAAGTATAAATGAGGGTAATTAAAATTAATTAAATAAGTAAAATATATTAAATTCTTCATCTTCTTATTATTTACATGTTACTTGTTATTATAAACATTAAACATGAGAAACTTTAAATTAAAAATAAAATAAAGTACATATTATTATTATTATTATTAATATTAATATTATTATTGTTGTTAAATTGTCAGGGTCGATGGGTTCACAGTTAAAATGGGACATCACCGTAGATAGCCGCTTTGGGCAGTGCCACCACTCAGCCATCAGCAGACACACATGAACTCCCTGTGAACCCGTCTGTCTGAACTCAGGAGAGACAGATCAAGGCTCTTTTTTTATTAAAATTAAGCAAGCTTTTTTTCTGATGACAAACACATATGCTGCAGTCTGTGCCCTGAATGTGATGTTGTTTTAAACAGCAGGGCAGGGCGGGTAATGTTAAAACAATAGGAACGTTTTAGTTTGAGGGCTATTCATCTAAATATGTTTAACACTGACTTATACATGAACAGACAACAATAATAGTTGTCTGATAAATATACACTATACATTTTGAATAATAATATGTGAAGTCAGTCCAGTGAAAAGTGTAATTGAAGCACATAAGTGACATGAGAACACATGACAATAATATAATTTTTTTAAATGTAATGTTGTGAAATTTATATGCTTGATGTCCAAAAAGATTTTAATATCAATAATATATTACTGACCAAAAATATTACATTCAAATAAAGTACAATAATACATCATATCTAACTAGCTAAATTATAGTTTGTTTTGCCTTTCAAGGAAAACTCGACTGACAGTTATAGTTGTTTTTGTACATTAAGATGACATATAAAATACATGATATAAGTATTTTAACATTAATAAAGTTATCGCCTTTAAATTATCACTGTTTTCAAAACTGGCATCATTGCAAAAAAAATTTTTTAAAACAATATTTTTATTCAGCTCATTTTGATGTATTGACATTTTTAACTTTTGAAGCTAAACTGTCAAAAAACATTAACGTTAACTGAAACCGTTTTCAGAAAATGCAGAACACTCAAATTATTGAGCCTTTTTGATTTAACAAGCATGTGAACAAATAACTTTCTTTATAACTGACAAGAGAAACAGCTCTGTCTGTGTACGGTCACTGGTCATTTCCTAGAGGGGTGCAGGTAGAGTAAAAACAGGGTCATCATGTCTCTATTGATTCAGGTTTCTGTTTGGAGTTTTGTACAACTACAGAAATGCAATCAAATCCTCTCACAAATCTCTCACAAATAATCGACCGACTTTTCAGAGTTCAACAAGAGGCCACAATAATGCTGACAATGTCAGTTGGTATAAGCTTTGAATCTTTGTCCTCCTTTCATTTTACCCTTCGGCGAGTCTTGCCGCCTCTCTGTCCCTCTGCTGAACCTGCACATCTCCGACCACTGGCCATTTCTGTCACCTCAAAAGAGCGGTAGGTGCTGGGGGTCACTATCGGCTCCTACCCTTAAAAGTGCCAATTTTCCACTTCTACATATTCAAACAAACTTTACTGCAATGATTGTGTGTACAGTATTGCCAAACATTAAAATGTTTATGTCATAATGTTACTTCACAACAGCTTCCTTATTTCTATTCATTTACTTTATTATTCATTCACTTCTTGCATTTCTATTTGATTTCAGGGTTTTCTTCTTCTTTAGAAATCAAACCAAACTGTTTTACACGAGTACAATGAACCAACATGCCTATGAACTGGCCCGCTACAAACTTTTTTTGCTTGTTTAAGGTACTTTCTGTTAAAAAAGGTAATAGGAGCAGAACATATTGAACGGATTGTTCTAGTTGTTTTTAGCACCCAACTGATTTTAGGTTATATTACAGCCATTAACATGATTTGCTTCTTGCTATTGCTAGTCATAAGGTAGTAACAGGCATTCCTGTTCTAGAAACCATCTGATTGGATAAAATGAGTGAGTGCAGTATGAGTCATCAATATTTATGGCCCATACTCCCAAAAGAAAGACTGTAAATTTACAAAAAAAAAATTGACAACATTTAGCATGACACGTGCATATAGATGGCCCCAAGGCTAGTGTGCAGGGATAAAACAGATATATAACATTATTAACCTTTTGAAGAAATAGATAAATGGAGATAAAAATGTAAATTACAAAATGATTATTTTTTTCCATTTGAAGCGAGGAAATGAAAGCAAAACCACTGATGCAATTTGAGGAGTGCTGTCTGAAATGTTGGGGAAGAAGATGATGATGAACAGGAGGAGGAGACAGGCTATGGTCATAGACATTTAATCATGACTACATTTTGTGTCATAAAGGTTGATTGCTGTGCAAGCCGAGGGCAGTGCAGATCTGAGGGCAATTCATTGTGTGTGTGTGTATGTGTGTGTAAGCAGCATGGTAATAATCTCATAGCTGCATCATCTGCCAGGGCCCTTTAGATCCATTTCCTCTCGGCTTGGAATAGCAACAGGGCAACAGCTGGTGTGGATGAACAGGCATGAAGGGAGGGAAGGTTGTGATGAGGGGAGAGGAGGGGGTTGGTTAATTTTTTTTCTCTACCCCTCCGAATTAATCCTGACACTTTGACCCTTGCCTAAATTCTTGGTTCCATGTTGCGGTCTGTGGCAGGGATTGGGCTGCATGAAATTACAGCAGGAAAGCGGCATACTGCATTTTGTGCCAATCAATCCCCCCACGCCCCGTCAATCTGGATTGTCCCAAACTCTTCTGAAAGGAGGAATAGTTCAAAGTTCATTACCTTACAAAAACTAGTCCATTCTCTAGAGAGGAAGTATAAACACAATCATGGGGATGAAAACTAGGTTTCAAATGGATGTAATGGGGACAGACAATATTCTGCAGTGAAACTGAATTGAACCCTGAACCTCTACCACCACCCCCAGAGGACAATATGACACCATAGACCACAAATATTAATATGTTATGTGACAAAATATTTGTAACTGGAGAAATAATAAAACATTTAGCATACTTCTAACAACTGCAATGTGACAGTAAATAACCAAGAATTAAACACAAGGCAAATAATGCATCACTTTTGTACTGCTTTCCTTTTCCGAGTTTTTGTGCTCTTAAACATTTCACTTCCCATGTAAAAGATTACTGTCTGATCATATGAATCAGACATCTCCCAAAAATTAAACATACCCCTAGTGGCGCAATTTATTACTTTATCCATATCAATTTATTTTATGTCTCTAAATATTGTTATTACATACCTTGTCTTTCTTAAAAATGGTAAATTACGTAATGATGTTTAATGAGTATATGGTATACCTATCACATCCCAGTATTCAGTGTAAGTAAAGCATCATGCTCAATTCAAAATAACTGTTTTAATTATAAAGCTAAGGAATGTCACAGGTACTTGAGTGCCTCTCTCTTAATGATCGGCCTGGATTAGCTGTCACATTAACAGTTCAAGACTCTAATCCACACAAACATTGCTGGTCTTCCAGACACTTCAAGATCACCAAACAAAAACATCAAGCTCCTTACGCTTCAGCTGCCCTGTGAAATAGATTTTTAAATGCCATAATGCCAAGCCACTGTTCTTACTGTGTAGTTTATTTAAGTGTTACTGGATTTATAAATCCAACATGGTAGCTGACAACAAATTACAATTTCAAGCTTGTGTAACCATAAACATTTTTCCTCAGTCAGTGTTGAAGAATAATTTAAGAATTAAATCTTCTTAAATCATAAATCTTAAATCATTCAAATGCACAAACACATACACACACACACATTCGACTAACACACTATACTGTTACTATATTTAAACTTTTATTTTATATTTTAAATTATATAAATTATATATTATTTTAAATAATATAGCTTATATAGCACACACACACACACATAAACACTTTATATCTGAAAAATATATCTTTATATTTCATAATAAATAGTTCGACTTTAGTGTTCCTCCACATCAACAACAGTGCCGACCTAATGTTCAAACTTCATGAATTATTTACCGAGCAAAGTACCTCTTAATAAACCATCATGACAGAAACACTCAAATAGCAAAAGTTTATGTTTTGAGAGTGCTATTTATTTGTCTGTTTCACTGTATTTTTAGAATGCTTTTATTTCTACCCATTATTTTCTCTATAATGTATAAAGTGTTGCTTGAAGCTTTTAACAGAGGTCCCACACCGTGACATGAAAGACGTTCAATCCATTTCTGTTTTTAAAGACACGGCCATCATGACTACCTCATGCTTTTACCCACAAACAAGCAAAGCCATTTACGGACAAACCGAATGGTTTATTTTTCCTTTTCTCGTTTTTTACACTGCTGCTTTCCGATTGCTGCCCGGCAAGCGTGCGCTCCGACCGTCTCGGAGAAGTCAGCATGAATACTTAATACTTGAAAATGTTGCTCATGCGGCCATTTTTATGGTTCAAAGAAATATCTGAAGAGAGAGGCTGGCCGCAGCTCTAGGTGACCGATTTGGCCTTTTTCTTCGTTTACAGTCTCTTGAGATCCTGAACATATGTGGTGACATACAGCGGTGCTGAATGTGTCTGGCTGTGTACATGTGTCTAATTTCATTTTATCGCGCGGTTCATCGGCAGGTCGTTTCACAGCGTGAGGACAAGCGTGTTAAGTAATGCACCGTGGTATGAGTCAACAAATATGGGATTACGGTATTTGGTTTACCAGATAAGCTTTATTTCTAGAGATTAAACAAGCATTTACAAAAGCTCCGTTTATCGTGAGGCAGTCCAGTCATTGATATGATTACGGTATGGGTTTTATTTAGGGCAAGGCCTGAACAACTACATATAAAGCATGGGCCACCGAAACAGACAAATCCAACTGATCCATGTCTACATCGCAAGCTTCTTATGTATTGGACACAAGTGCATTGCAGACCCCTGCTGATACGGACTGGCGGCAGTGACCTGCAGTGACACTTCTGTCCATTAGGGGGAGTTAGCGTTGCAGACAGCAAATACATGCAGAGTTCAACTAAAATCAGAAACGCTGGGACACAAAGAGGGTGTTGTCTAGCGAAGACGTTAAACACCTATTGGCTGGCATCCCGTGGAGATAGAGAACTGCGCAGTGAGAGCCCTTTAATAAGAGTAGATTAGTGACTTTGGCTTTGGACTCCAAATGCAAACACACTCTCACACACACAGGTGGAATTCCCTCATGCGCCCCTCCGCTGTTGAGCCGCTGGAGTTGAACGGGTCAAGCGCGTCCATTATCCGCCGGGCGTCTGGGCACCGTCCGTGTCTCTGTATCCCATGAGGCACTGCAGCATCAAAACTGATCCGAGCTCTGGATTCAAAGACGTCATTCAGCACGACAAGAAATGTGATAGAAAAGGCTAAAAATCCCGACCCCCTGCCGACCGGCTTGAGAAGCGCTTGACTTTTCTCTCCCGTTCATCTTCTACCGTCCCTTTCTCCATCTCTCTGTCGCTCCAGGACTGTAATACCACATCAATGCCCCAGCGGGGCTGTGGCACCAGGCAAATGTAAACAGAGAGGTCATCCCTCCTCTCTCACGCTGTGCTCAGGTCTTTTTCTCATCCCTCCATCGCCTCTGAAAGGTCCAGCCTTTCACACGGGAGATGAAGGTGAAGCATGACATCCCATTTGAGGTTTAATGAAAGCAAGGGAGAGAGCAAATGACTCAGGGATCTGAGCAGACTGTTGGTGGAGATGCAGCAGACATCTGGAGAGAAGCAGAGCTGTCATAAGACTGAATGAATGAAAGAAAAAATATGAATAGGCCACTAGTGGATAGACGGATTAATGAATGAGAAAAAAGTCTTATTCTTTTCCTTTGTTACAGACTCATCCTTCTCTTCAACGTTCCCCCATTCCCACTAACCGCTTTTGTAACTGTCTTGGAAAAAAAAGAATTTGATTAAAAAAAAAAATCTGAAAATTTGCCCTCTTAGCAATACAAAGAAAGTTCAAAAGTTCAATTAAATTAAATTATTTATTTTTTATTTCTGTGCAAAAATGTTTTAAATTTGTGTTAAATGAAGATGTATTATACTCTTATTGGTAGCTAAAAGCACAATCAAAACAAGCAAAAAAAAACTTTACAAATGAACAAAGCTTTGGCTTATTCTCTAACCCTCAGAATTAAACAAGTTTTGTGTTTTGTTACTGCATCTTTAAGACATGTCCTCTTAAAAATACAAAACAAGCTAGACAAAACAAGACACGAGAAGAAGGTTTGCACTTCGGTTCAGCCTAGTATAAAAAAGTGTCATTAATATTTTAAAAATTACAGTATGTTTTCAGAGTACAATGAACGTTTTGATTTCAGCCTTCTGGGTCTTCTGACACATTATTCTCTCTTTCTATCCCCAGATCCCAATGCCCCTTCATTTTTCTGCTCACTTATTGCCAGGCATCACGCATGTGACGTTTATTCTAGCATTATGTGAAATTTACACTCCCCGAAACCAACTTCGACTCATCAATATAATCGGCCAACTGCTGTTTCAGACCAGCGGCTGTATAAAACAGCGTGGGATAAATTGGTTTAAATCCGATGCATTAACAATTACATTAAATGCAGGGCAATTAGCAGTGGGTGCTAAAGGTTTTTAATGCACCCTGCGCTCCAGCATGCTTCGCTCCCCATTAGTGATATTACAGCAAACTGCAACACATAATAGTTTGATTATGCTGAATTTTTTGCATAGATTGTTAGGTTGATGTTTGGAATTAATGCCGACCCTATTGACCTGTGTATTTATGTATCCCATAAGCCCCCAAATGGCTTCTAATGGGTGAGTTGAGAGACAATGAAAAGGCGAGACTGCTCTATCATCTCTGTGCCACTGTAAGCTGCCTGTGAAACAGAGCCTGGCTGAGTGCGCCTTAACAGCAAACTCTCTCTCACACACAAACAAAACAGCATAACCTCAAAGCTCGTGCCTTAAAACAATATACACTAGAGTCTGACAATCATTGAAGCACCTAGTGCATTTGAGGGGAAAACATGAAACGCATCTCATACATATAAACATTGCGCAAAGCAATACACACACTAGGGACAAAAAGAAAGTAATTGGATTTAAAAGTTGTGAGGGAGAAATTGGATCAGTGTGCAATAAATTCCTGCATTTCCGTGTTAATAGAAAGCACACATACGGCGCAGAGCAGAGCAGA
>JAZGTJ010018903.1:0-11181 GCA_036877575.1 Botia almorhae | reverse complement strand
GTTTTATAATATATTTAATTATGTACTACAGAAATGAGTTGAGCAATGTTATAAGGATACAAAATGCTTGGTATTTTGATTTTGTATGTGCGGTTTATATAAAATTTAACATAACAGTTCAATCTGTAATGAGGACTGAATTAAGTATGTGTACTTACCCAACAACATACTGGTAACTACATGTACTTAATGTGGGTCTGGATTAGGTTCAGGGTTTGTACCTAGTAATTAACACAGTTACACAGTAAATACTACATACATGTGAAACAGGACTGTAAAAATAAAGTGCTGCCAATTATTTATGCTATTTGTATTACACTGTGATGGTTCAATAGCATAAATATAGTTGACCAGCTGTGAATTAGGGCCAAAAGGATTGTGAGTAAACCCAGACATCTTCCAGACACACCTGCATGTACAGTACACACACACAGACACACACACACACACAGATACAAACACACCTCCTTTAACATGGCAAAGTCAGTTTCATTTCTTTCTTTCACTGATTTAAATCTGAGACGACAGATTAGCACCTCCTCCCATGAGATCAGACTGGAATAAAGAACAAAATGTTTCCTTGACAAGCCATTTCCTGCAAGTCTAGTTCACAGCATGATGAATCAGACTAGTCAAAGGGTAAAAGATGACATCAGAACAGAGGGATTTTCTCTCTGTTTTAATGAGAATCTCAAGTAAATCACTTGGGAATAAACTAGATGACTCATGCAGTATTCTGTTATCTGTCTCTTTCCCTCTCTCTCTCTCTCTCTCTCGCTCTCTGTCACTCTCTTTCACTGACAGTTGCAGTGGTTAGAATACTAATATACTGTCTTCTCTCTGCTTGTTGAAACTCTATGCAGTCTGACCCCTGCAGTCTCTTTGTGGTTTCTGCCAGACATGGTACTGCCACATGTGAAACACACAGGCCATGCTCACTGGCAATCCAAAAAGTCCACAAATACATGCATCTTCTATGGTGGATGATTGTGTGATGATACTTCACAAAAGGACACTGTGTGTCTACTTACAGTTGTTTTATTTGTCTTGATTAATTAGATTTCTGTCTAATCTTGGTTCGCACATTCTATTTACATTTTAATGGCCACACATTGTAAGTCTGTATCTGCAAAGCAGACATAAATTTGATTTACTATTTCTGCTCTAAATGCTGAAAATAGCAAATGTGAAGGATTACTGTATTGGGGCTGGAAGGACCGATTCTCTTTTTCCATCTTCTAATTGAAGAGATTATTTATTTCTGGCCACATCTGTCTCTTTGTTCTTTTGGTTCTCCTGGTTATCTGTCTGATTATCTTGATGGTTCCTCATCAGTCTCTTTTCATGTTCTCCTCTCTATAGTTCCTCCTGGTTTGTGTGTCTGCTGTAGTTGATGAGGTGTGATGGGGGCAGATGGCTTTATTAGAGCTCTGTTGAGAGCGTGAGATTGAGGTGGGTTTATCTGACTGCTGTTTAGATTAGGCTGAAATATTGCCAGGTCTAATTGAAGCAGAGGTTTGTGTAACAGAGGGAACTATGAAATGCCACAGCAAAGACCTGTGGGCCTGATTCACATTCTGTCCTATTTGTATATCTGTCCACTCAAAAACACATATTTATGTATACCTACACAACTGTAACAGATTGATCTTTAATCCTCTCGGTATGTAACCATGTGCAAATGAGATTCTCACCATCACTGTACCTGTAAATCTTTGATATGTTTATAGAGGCCAGTTTTGTTTGGAAAATTTCAGTATAAAGCAGGACGAAAGGTGTGAATATAATTTGCTTTGACAGTGGTAAATGTTTTGGCTATGGCAGTGAATATACTTTCATGGTAGATTACATGCCATATTCGGTCCAATGTCAAATGGTGTTGTTTTTTATTCGGTTTAGTAATGACCACAACTTATTTCCTTCAGATAGAACAGCCACAGAGCATCTCTCTTTCTGTGTGTGTGTGTGTGTGTGTGTGTGTGTGTTTTCATTATCTTGACCAGTGGAGGTTTTCCTGTAACTAATACTCATCTTTGAAAAATAGGTATTTGAAATTGCAGACACTGTGTTCTCTTGATAAATGACATTTGTGGTGATGCTGTAAATTGCAAAGATGAAGAAGCTGTGTAATGTAATACATTCATACATGTTGAAGGCAGGATGTAAAATTTCAAAGGCTGCAATTTCAGATGGAGATATTATACATAATAACAGTAATTACATATAGTTGATGTAATTTATGGATGTAATTCTTTTCATGAATATTTAGTGATTTACCAGCTGTGCTAGTTTCACTGTGTTCTCTTATTTGCATGTGAAAAGGATCTGGTTTCAAACTAAATCATGTGCCTTTTACATCATTTGCATATCATCTGATAATGCTTTTATTAAATGCTAGAACAATTGCCACTAAATATTAAAACTAAAAGCAAATCTCTTTTTTTTTATTCTATCAGGGCCGTGTTTAGATCCACTGGTCTCCCCTCTTTATTCCTCTGCTTTCCACGCATCATCCAGATATAACTTTCTCTACTCTGCACACTTTTCTAAACTGTATGGTAAGTGACTAAACGAATGCCACAAACATATCAAAGAGTTTAGTACTCAAAAATGGGTCAAATGTCTAAATCACAAATAGCACATAGAGTTTATTCACAGTAAGGAGAATAAATAAGCTTTACAATATTCAAAAGGGATTTTTTTTCCATATTTATTGTTGTTGACATCAAAGGTTGTGCATCCAGTTAAAGTCAGTGTTATTCTGGCTTGAATTTATTATCATTTTGTAATGTATAGCCAGAAAACAGCATGGACAGAATTGTGTAATCCACCATTATCATCATCCAGTTGTTGGGCCCTATTCATGGTAATGTTAGTACAGTACATTTCAATAATTGTTTTTAGGTACATTTCTTGAATCTGCATAATAAAAAAATAATGGTAATGTGTTGGTGATGTTAGGTTGTCAGTGGACAACTGATGTCCCTTGTCAAATCTACATGTCAAATCACATGTGTGTTGATACAGGAAGCAGTGGTTGGTCTCCTTCCCCTCGGGACAGGCAGCCATGGATGCAGATTGACTTTTGGACGAAGTATCGAATTGTGGCGATCGCTACTCAGGGTACCTTCAACTCTTATGACTGGGTCACCAAATACATGTTGCTGTATGGGGATCGACCTGACACATGGACTCCATATGTCATGAAAGGAGGCAACATGGTAAACATTATCTGGATTTATCTGTCTTTAAGTTTTATTAGTGGTTGGAGAGCTCATAAAGTGACGTAATTTTGTGTTTTGGACTTATTGGAAAAGTATTGGTTCTGCCAAGTTCTGGTGGTTGGACCAGGGTAGGAATGGTTATTAAAACTGTAACTTAAATATGCTTTTGATAAAAAAAGTTCATGATTTAGGTGGTGTATAATGTTCAAATGATTTTGAATATCAGATGTTTTTGTTCCTCAGACGTTGCCTGGCAACTGGAATTACTATCAGGTTAAAAGGAATGTCTTTCATTATGCGTTCACTGCCAAACATCTGCGCATCTATCCCATGGGATGGAATACTGAAAATGGAGGCAAAATCGGCCTTCGGTTGGAAGTCTACGGCTGCCCTTATGGTAAACTGAGAACCTCCAGCACATGTCTGGACTGATACAGCAAGTACTAGCTAGCAACTTTGTCAAAACATTGCAGAACATCTCTTTAGTTCCTTGTAATAACAATTAACATGCCTTTAAGTTTCCATCCGTGTCATCTTTTAAAAATATTTTCTTTTGCATTGCCAAAAATACTAATATTGTATCCAGTGGCTAGCACAGACATATATTATACAACAACAGTAAAGCAACTTATTAAGGCTACCTTGAGCCACATAAGCTACTAAAATTTATGGTAAATTGAATATTTGTGTTTAATAACCGTAAATACTGGATATTTCTCTACATGCTGTAAGCTTAGATACCCATTGTTGATCTCGTTGACCTCCACAGCTAAATTCAAGTGGATTCAGTTCGGTTTAATTGTACTGAATTTACTTATTCCACTACGCAGCTTAACACAGCTGTTTTACTCACCAGTCTGCACAAATCCTCCTGAATCTATTTGTGTAGATAGAAAGAGAAATGTCGCCAGATACAGGGACTTTGTTTTAGATCAATAAAATCTTCCAATACCATCTCTGACAATTCTCTCCATCTTCTTGACCTTTGACCTGTATCAGACTCATATGTGATGCAGTTTGAGGGGGATGATATGGTGGCTTACTCATTCCCCATGGGCCGGATGAGAACACTTCAGGATCATTATGCTTTGAACTTCAAGACCCTGGAAAAGGATGGCATTCTCCTGCACAGTGAGGGGCTGCAGGGAGACTCCATCACCCTAGAGCTAAAGACTGGACGACTGTACTTACACATCAGCCTGGGTAATGACCACAGGACTGCACACACTACTACAGAAAAAAACAAGCCTATACAAAAACTAGCCTGGAGTCAGTCAGATAGAATGGAAATCACGTATGAAAAATTAATATACATACTGTGTATATATGTGCTTCATAATGCCATAGAAGGATTATTTTTGGCTGTGTGGTTCCATAAAGAACCTTAAACATCTGCAGAACCTTTCTGTTCCACAAAAGGTACTTCCTTGAGAAGTAATATTGTATTAAACACAAAAATACTTTGGCTCTATCAGCTGACTAAGTTGTGACCTAGATGACCAGACTAGATGACCTAGATGACCTACCAGACCTAGAGACTTTAATCAGTGTTGGGTTGTTTTTTGAGTTTACTGTATGGTGATTAATATGATGCTAGATTTATCTTATAATGATGTGTATTCTGACTGTCTCCATGACTTACTGAAGGGAGTAGCACAGTTCATAACACCAATGGGATGACCACATTGATGCTGGGAAACCTGCTGGACACTCAACACTGGCACTACGTCACCATCAAACGCTACGGCCGGCAGGTGAACTTCACCCTTGACAGCCAGACTGAGACTGCAGTCCTCAACGTAGAGTTCCAGCACCTGGACCTGGACAAACAGGTGGAGCTGCTTGACTCTTCATTACACTTATCTTTACATAATTATCTGGAACTTAATTATCTAGACTAAAAAAGGTGTAATTAATGTGATTATGTGATTAATATTCACAGAGACACGTAAGTTAGGAAATATAAATTAACTTTGGTGATGATTTATTTCCTCTTTAGATGTATGTTGGCGGGGTGATTGAGAAAGACCTGCCCCATCTGCCTGGTAAGGTGAACTTCCGTGGTTGCATGGAGAACGTCTTCATCAATGGAATCAATATCATCTACAAGACACAGTACCAGGAGCCTGAAATTCGACTTGCTTCTAAAAAGGCATGTCAAGTTCAGACAACCACAAAAAGCAAGAGCATAATGTGCTATAATGTGCATAATGTAAATATGGACACTTGGTTTGATTTTTCCTAAATCTCCTTACACTTGCTATATGTAGTACAGCATTATATATAGTAATATTTTGCACTGTTTGAGGTATGCACATTCAGATATACATCATCTATTGTATTGCTATTGCCAGAAGGTTTTGTTTTATTATTTGTATTTTGTCAATTGTTCGTTTATAGAAACAGATGCATTTTAACTGCCGTGACCTCCTCTGGAAGCCCATGACTTTCGCGGGACCCAACAACTACCTACAGCTCCCTGGGTTCTTCAGGAAGAACCGTCTGGCAGTGAAGTTTAAGTTCCGCTCCTGGGACTACACAGGGCTGCTGATGTTCACCAGGTTTGCCGATGATCTGGGCTCTTTGGAGCTGGGGCTCAGTGAAGGACAGGTCAACGTCACTCTCATGCAGCCTGGAAACAAGAGATTACGCTTCGCTGCAGGTATTATTTGGGAGCAGACCAACATTGTGTCCATAATATTACTTATGATACTTGTCAATGTAAATGTAATGGGTTTAGGTGTCTCCTAAACATTGCTCGTGGACCACAGTTCCAGGTCTTTCCTCTTGTTCTCTTCCAGGGTATCGACTGAATGATGGCTTCTGGCACACAGTGGACCTGGCGGCCAAGGACAACTTACTGTCCATCACGATTGATGAAGATGAGAGCTCGCCGCTGAAGATCACCAACCCCTTCACTGTTCGCACAGGAGACCGTTACTTCTTTGGAGGTAAGTGACATAATGAAGAACATAAGAAGAATAAGAAGGATTAGGGCTGTTTGTTACAATTTAATGCCAATAGGTAAAGACATTCATACTGATTATTAACTTTGTATAAAAGATATGTACATTATACAGTGTACGCTACAAAACACATCAAATAACAAAAGCTGTGTAAATGTTTATAATTAATATTAAAGTAAATGTATGAATGTATTCATTGTTTCATAGCTGTGTAGTAGATAATGACATCATGAGTAATGATGATGATATCTGTTGACTGTGCTGCAGGTTGTCCAAAGACTAATAACACGGCTCGCTGTGTTACCAAGCTGTCTCGCTTCCACGGCTGCATGCAGCAGATCTTTATAGATGATGAGCCTGTGGATATAGATGTCATGCTGCAGAGAAAATGGGGCAGATATGCAGAAATCCTGCTGGGTACCTGCGGAATCACTGATAGGTGTGTGTGTCAGTGTGTGTTCATTGTGTGCATTTCTGTATGTGTGTTGGACCAGCTGTTACAGTAAAACCTGAAATTACCACTTTGTGGGGACCAACAGATAGAAAACAGCTTATAAACATGAATTTATCTTAGCTGTAAAGATACAAAAATATGAGTAACTCATTGTAAAACAATAGAAATGAGTAGTAAATCCCCAATGTGATAGATAAACAAATAGTTTGTATTTAGTTTGCATTTAATGTGGGTCATAATCTAATGAGTTATGACAACTTTAATAAGTTGATATAATCTAATATCTTAAGCAGCATACAGTATGAGAATAGGCGAGACAACATAAATATTAATTATTGCCAAAACCATAATGTAACAATAAACATTAGATTATATAAATGCTCTAAATTAATTTCATAAAGGAGAAATGGCTTTACAAAGGGAAAATATAAAAAAGTATGAACATGCACAAGAAAATAACAGGAGAAATTTGATTAGCATTTGTCTGTCAGAATAGTCAACGTAACATTATTGTCACCTGTGGAAATACTAGCGGTCACTTTTTTCAGGTGCACTCCAAACCCATGTGAACATGAAGGCAGATGTATTCAGTCCTGGAACGACTTCCTATGTGTCTGTAACAACACAGGCTATAAGGGAGAAGTCTGTCATAACTGTAAGTGTCCTTAACTGAGGATGTTTCTCTTTATTGACTTTCTGCTGGTGAAAAATGAGAATCACACTGTGTAACTCTTTCTGTCTGTCTCTTCCTCCATCCCAGCGGTCTATAGAGAGTCGTGTGAGGCTTACAAACTCAATGGGAAATACTGGTCAGGAAACTACACCATAGATCCAGATCTCAGTGGACCACTGAAACCCTTCACAGTCTACTGCAACATGCGTATGTATGAGTTTTACAGGATTTTGGTGAGTGTTACAGATGTTAATCGTATCTTTCCTTTTAGTGCAAAAAGCATGGACTGTCATCGAGCACAACCGTATGAAAAGCACCAAGGTGAGCGGCTCCACTGTGGACCGGCCGTATATAGGGGACCTTCAGTATGTAAATGCATCATGGGATGAAGTCACTGCCTTAGCAAACACCTCGTTATACTGTGAACAGTGGATTGAGTTCTCATGCTACAAGTCACGCCTCCTCAATACTCCACGTAAGTTTCTGATTGGACTGCACTAGAGTAACATTCGCTGTGATTGGTGAAATTCAAGGTATTTTGTCCATGGAATGTTCTTGATCATTTACAGTTTTCTACAGCTTTGTTTAGGGTTTACTTGGTCATTTATTTCCTTTGTTAATGTTAACAGATGGAAGGCCTTATGCTTACTGGATTGGTCGGCATAATGAGAGTCATGAATATTGGGGTGGGGCTTTCCCTGAGAGTGGAAAATGTGGATGTGCCGTTAATCAAACATGTACTGACTCCAAGTACTGGTGCAACTGTGACGCTGACTACCGCCAATGGTGAGATTGACAGAGAGAAGCAATGAATAAATACCTCAATATTCAAACCTGAATTTCAATCTAACCATACGTTTTAAACGTTGTCTATATGATCTTATAAAATAGTAGATATTGTCAAAAACCTGTTAAAATACAAGGTCATCACTTTATTAAAAAAAAAGCTCTTCTAACAAAATCAAAGCAATTAAAAGCTAATTTACACAACCTCTGTGTCTGTTAGGCACTCAGATAAAGGATATCTGTCATTCCGAGACCACCTGCCTGTTAGGAGGGTTGTCATAGGTGACACAAACCGCACTGGTTCAGAGGCTCGGTACAGTGTTGGTGCACTCTATTGCCATGGAGACAGTGAGTAATGACTGTTTCAAAGATCAAATAAACGAAAAGCCTAATAAAATAATAGATTACGCCCGACATATAAACACAGGTGGTAACGTTATATACTGTGGCACTGTGATGTGGTCATTATTAAAATACCTTTGTATCTTTTTAGGGAGTATCTGGAACACCATAGGTATCACCAAGCCTCAATATCTGATGTTTCCTACCTTCAAACCCGGCATCAGTGCTGACATCACGTTTCACTTCAGGACCTATCGCACTAATGGAGTCTTTCTGGAAAACTCGGATGACCATCTCCGGAATTTCATACGAATAGAACTTAACTGTGAGTGTCCAATTGCAGCAGGATCCCAAATCCCAATTGGGATTATGCAAACATGATGCCCTATAAAATGATTTTGTCATTTGGGAATCTAAGCTACTTAAATTTCTCCCTCTCACAGCCACAACCGAGGTGGTTTTCATTTTCATGGTGGGTGACGGGATTCGTAACGTGACCCTGCGCTCTCCCAAGGCTCTCAATGATAACGAATGGCACTACGTGGAGGCTGAAATCAATGTGAAATTGGCTCGTCTCAAGGTTGATTTCCTGCCTCCCGCCATACACAAGTTCCCAGGCCAAACCTACATCAGGATGGACTTCACACAACCTCTGCTTGTTGGTAAGAATTGTAAAGCCAGAATAGATTTGGTATGAAAACATTGCTTTAAGCAGTTGATATAAAACATTCCATGCATCTGTATTCAGGTGCGGCCAATCACACCTTGAGGCCCTTCCTGGGTTGCATTCGGGGTCTGCGGATGAACGGGGTGCCTGTGGATCTGGAGGGGAAGGTTGACGAGGAGGCTGGGATACGTAGGAACTGCACTGGGGCTTGTCTGAATGCCTCCATACCGTGTCGAAACGGAGGCCAGTGCATTGATGGGTACGCCTCCTACACCTGTGACTGCAACAACACCGCCTTTGATGGATATTACTGTCATTTAGGTGAGTCAAGACAGATTTGAATATGCATACTTTCTCTTAGCCATTCATAGACATGTAATGGGTATTTTCTAATTAACATGTGCAAATGTAATATGCATCATTGATAGCTGGTAGGGACAGCCTAAATATAATTATGTGCAGATCATTTAATTATCAGATCATTTTAAGAAGATTGAAAATAGATTAAAGTGAAAGATTTAAAAGAATTCAATGGCAAGCACAAGCACTCTGGTGCCCCTGAGAATCAGTTAAAGAGACTGAAACATAAAGACTGACAGACTCTGGCTGTTGTTTTCACATTACACTTCACAAGCCTCTGAATCCACTGATGATTGAAGCTAACAGAGAGAGATTTGTTTGCTCTGTGCATTAACTTCCTGTCATAGAATGATTTGTGAGAATATTTAGAAGCTGAATTGTTTTACAATAAATCTAAATACGCTTACCAACAGGATTTGTAACAGTCATTATTTAATATTTATAATAGATTATGTAACTTACAACATGATTTAATCTCCATTAATTATATACACTGGATAAAATTAATGTAATCAATATTTTTGTCTTGCTGTGTATTAAAATATCTTTACACCCTTTATCAGACAATATACAGGTAAATATGTGTGTGTGTGTGTGTTTGGGGGGTTGATCATACTGTATCATGTTACAATAACAACCGTATGTTCTCCGCATGTATGACGTACCTTCAGATATCGGGGCATTCTTTGATGTGGGGGCATGGCTGCGCTATGACATCCGCAAAGAGCCGATTTCATTTGACGCGTGGTGGGCAAATTTCTGGATAGAACCGCACTGGCACAACTTTACCCTCGGCTACAACACGACGACTGATGACATCGAGTTCAGCTTCAGCACTCTGGAGGCTCCAGCTGTGCTGCTGTACATCAGCTCCTTCGGCAATGATTACATCGCTGTACTGCTCAAGAAAGACGGTACACACATGCCACAGCATACCAATGCAACACAAATTAAGATACTCTCAGAGCTTTAGCATCCTGAGCATAATCCAATTTCATGTACTTGCATGTTATTGAACGATTGTATCATTTGTTATGTAACAAGCCACCATTATGTATTTTTATAAATTCAACATTTTTTGCAGGTACACTATCACTGAGATACCGTCTCGGCATCATAAACTATAAATTTAAGCTGACAGACAGAAACATGGCTGACGGTTTTCCTCATTTTGTCAACATCACCCGACACAACTACACTGTATGGACACAGGTGAGATGTGATACCATAAAATGTGATATTTGGTGTCATTAACACCAAAAACACAGTTCTGTACAATTCTTCACTATTGTGTAATTCTGCCCAGGTGGATTACATGGATCCATGGATTGAAAAGTTAGTACCAGGAGAGATTCCCAGATTTGACTCCCCGAAGTCTATATTCTTGGGCAGAGTCATGGGTAAGAAAAACCTATTCATGTTTAAAATGGACATAAAATAAACATGTTTTAATGTTTGTGGTTGTAGTTTTTTTTGTTAATTAAGATGTTTTTTCTTGTTGTCTTCCCAGAGGTGGGAGGTGTGGACTATGAGATCCAGAGGCACAACAGTCCTGGTTTTATGGGCTGTATATCAGGGGTCCGATATAACATCTTCGCCCCGCTGAGGGCTTACTTCAGACCCAATGTGACCAACCCACCCGTGACCACTCAAGGCTATGTGGTGGAGTCTAACTGTGGGGCATTTCCTCCTGTCTTAGGATATGTCCC
>JAZGTJ010018902.1:0-11181 GCA_036877575.1 Botia almorhae | reverse complement strand
TGCACTGGCTACCAATAGCTGCTCGCATCAGATTCAAGGCTCTGATGTTTGCCTTCAAGGTGACTACTGGATCCGCACCTCCCTACCTGCTCGCACGTCTTCGCACTTATGTGCCCACCAGAAATTTGCGTTCAGCTAATGAACATCGCCTTGTGATTTCTATTCCAACGAGGGAGGAAATCACTTTACCGGACTCTCTTTCACTCTGCCTGGTTGGTGGAATGAACTCCATATCTCCATCAGAATGGCTGAGTGATTAGCCATTTTCAAGAAACAACTAAAAACTCATCTTTTTCGTCTTCACTTCCTTGACTAATATACTAACACACCCCCACTTCTACTTCATAAAAAAAAATATTACCGTCGACATACCTGAGACCTGTCTATATCTATGCACGTATTCACTGTTGCCTCTTATTGTAATTGAAGTTGCTTCCTTGTCCTCATTTGTAAGTCGCTTTGGATAAAAGCGTCAGCTAAATGACTAAATGTAAATGTAAGAAAATATGTTTTTAAAGGTGTCAATAATGCCTTTGGTGTGGCTATTTTTTATGTGGCTGTATTTAACTGGTGGAACAGGAGTCATTAGGATGAAATACGAGTAACGACGTGATCTTATGGTGACATTTGGAATCTGTCTTCTGCTTTTAACCCATTCAAGTTAGTGCACACTAAGTAGTGGACAGCACTGCAGCGCCAGGGGAGCAACTGGGGGTAGGATACCTTCCTTACGGGCACCTGTTTCCTGATGACATTTTATTGAACCAGCGACCTTCTGGTTACCAGACCAGCTCTAACCAGCAGGCCTCAACTGGCCCAAAACATATGGGATACAGTATTATTTGCAGTGTGCTTTGGTGTAAATGGCCCATTTTAACGTCATGTAAGACAAATTTTTACTGTAAACAAACATTTTAGTAGAAAATTTTATTTTGCTTTTATCCACAGTAACATAATAACGCGCATGTAACATGTTAGTTAGACTGAACCGTGTCACTAAAGCGCCAGAAGTTCAGGAACATTCAAAAGAGCAAAACATGAAAAATATTGCAGCTAATGACACAATAGAAAAAAATTATTTTCTAAACAAAGTACTTTTTCGGGCCTGTTTGTCATCATTTTTGCTAATTTTCAAGGTTTGTCCATGACACACTTAAGCAACAACTTAACAGAAAGATCATTATTGGCAATCAAATTCAGATTGAACTCTTTTCTGATTGGTTGAATGAATGACATCATCACTTTTAGATTCGTCTCATTCCTCGGGCCATCAGGCAGGCAAACACCGTCATCACCATTTTTGGCTTCACCTCCACTAGATCTTCAGGCAGCGCGTACACTCGCGCACCGATCTTCCTGGCCATGGAGATGGCATACCTACAGAACAACACGCGTGTTTATGGTCTGTTTAGCTTTTTGTCTGTTTTTGAGTAAGAAATTAAACAGAAATCTGCTATACTTTAAAGAAACAGTCTTTGTGCCGTAATGTGATAACCACAGAAAATAAACAGCTACAGTAACAGAAAAAAACAGTTCATTCTGTCATTCTGCAGCAGAAATGTGAAGCTTCTATCATTTTAATTTGTGTTTAATAAATGATTTAGCAAAACCCTGTTTATTATTTGACCGGTTGTTTGTCTAAACTGTTATTCAAGCACAGGGTCGATCTGAAGTCTATATGAATGAACTTATGCATTAATATAATTCCTGTGGGTGGAGCTGAAGGCTAAAATATGGGATGTAACTAAGTAATTCGCAGCCTTTTAGCTTAGCTTTTAAGAATGTGTATTTTATTTATTGATTTACATTGTTAGTGCGTTTAGTTGTTGTTTTGATGGTTTAATTTTCTTTCTGGGGCAAATTATAGTCTAAAAGAATTCTAGTTTTGTTCAGTTTGAATGGCACTTTGTGTTGCTCATACTTGGCGTTATTGAGTTTCTCATCGTCTGACAAATCTTCTGTCTTGAGTAGATCATAACGAATCGATCCGGGCTGGATGGCGTCAATCAGGTCCAGTACTGGCATACTGCTGCTTATAGATCCATCCTAAAGTATTGTAAAATATGAATTCAACAATTACGCAGATAAAAGCCACCAACAGTCATACAGTTCAGACTGTGAGTGGGGTGTTTATACTGTACGCCCGGGTGTCGCCCCACTGTCAAAATATGCTGCTCACTTTAAAGCCACTGATGGTGTTTTTTCCAGCTTCTGTGAGGGTGTTGTTCACCCAGCTGACAATAGTGTCATCATTGACCTTCTGCCCATCACCCAGATCTTCCAAGATGTTTAGAGTATACCTACAGACAAACACCCAAACCAAACATTATGACACGACACATTGAGACAAACACAGAAAGACAAACATCCACAGACAAACACAGAAAGACAAACATCCACAGACAAACACAGAAAGACAAACATCCACAGACAAACCTAGAGAGACAAACATCCACAGACAAACATATAGAGTTTTACTGTATAACGCAACCGCAGGAATGCACATCTGCTGTTGCAGTCACGCATTATTCTAGCATGCGGCAAATAAAACAAACCTCATACACGTCTGAAGACTGTATCGGTATTATGCATCAATGAAACATGTAGACGGATCATGTTGTGTTTTACCTTCTCATAAGCTGCCACAGCAGAGCCAGTGTGAGGGTTCGATTGCCCTCGTTCAGATCCTGCCCAGCGATTCCTACCAGAGAGAATTTTGCTTCCTTCTTTCCTAACTCCACTGCATAATTACAGTTCTCCAGCTGCAATCACAACACGTCCATCAGTCTGTTCCTCACACAGCTCACTGTTACACATGTTTCTGTAGCTTTTAAAATGCACTTCTATGGAGATTTTTCTTCATTTTGAAGGCTGATGGCCCCAGTCCTTATTCACTTATTGAAATTTATTTGAAAACCATAAGTAGGGTAATAATTTAATGTAATATAATAATATAATATAATGACTTGGAACTGACCCAATCTATTTGTCAAACAAATAAGGTTTGTACAGGAGAAATTAAACAGCTGATCATTACTGCATCCCTTCAACCGAATTCTGAGTTGTACCTTTTTCATGTTGCTGCCCAGTTTGGGGTAAGGTGGTTTATTTACTTTGTCCCAATCCACTGGAACCTTGATCTTCTCATACAGCTGGAAGATAACCAACGCATCTGCAATATCCCTGTATAAACACGCACACCGTAAGAACACATACTGCGGGTATGTAGCGCCACCTGGTGGATGACCCTTTATTTTCATCACTACGTTACTATACGTTATTATATAATAATAACGTTATTGCTTGGCTATAAGAAAGTAAATTTTTTAACAATTCTGTAACATTTATAAAACGCTCCACTATCAATTTAAGAATAACACTTTTGATATATATGATATATATGTATATAATATATCAAAAACGTTACTGCAATAACTTAATTACTATTATGTTTTTAGAGAACTTTTAGAGAACTTTTAGAGAACTTTTAGAGAACTTTTAGAGAACTTTTAGAGAACTTTTAGAGAACGATAGCCGATGTTTTGAGAACATTCCCTGTCAGCGGGGCAGGTGCACTGACATTCATCTGAAAGGCAGGTTTTGGTTTGATCAGTGTTTCAGATGGATCTACTCAATGATAACATGTACATGTACTTACACATAGAGATGATTAACGCGTGGATTGACGCCAAGTGAGTTCATCCAGTTACGGAAGGTTCGTTCCTCTCTGGTCTCCCCTGAAACCAGCAGAACAATGAATCCAACAGCAGATTCTAAACCAGCTTTAATCTCATTTTAAACACACTGACACCTGATCTCGTCATCATTGTGTTTCTGTTTATCTGTATGACAGATAATTACAATGTGCACAGAAGCGAACTCAACTCTGAATTTTTAATTCCTTGCTACAGTTGCCTTCAGTTTTCTCATATCAGATATCTTTGCATAATTTTCCTTAATTAAAAGGTTTTCTGAAGATCTGCTTTGAAACATTAACACAATGTGAAAACAAAGTGTTAATTATTAAATTAAAAATTGAAAAACAGAGCTTGACAAGATATGAGTATAGAACTATGAAATGAATGTGGACATTACAGTTCAGACAGTTTGCCCTTTAAATAATTTGGTGAGAAATATTTGAGTTCATAGTAAGATTACTGACTTTTGATTGCAAGCATAACTTTCGGATTTGGCTTTTCTGAGCACTTTTTGAAACATTGTTGAAACGATACAGGAAACGAGAGAATACTGGAGTCTTTATCTCAAGAGAAACATCTGAGAAACAAGAGACTCCATTTCATCTTGTTGCTGTCTAGGAGAAACAACTAAGATATTAATGAGATCTCATCTGTGATTTTTCTCTCTCATGGGAAGTCATGGACAGACACAAAGACACGATACTTCAGTTTCACGAACCCTCAATAGAGCTCCAGTCAATGTCCTGGTTTTCAGGTTTCTTCAGAGCAGGATACTTGTTGAACAGATTGGCTACGTAGGCCAGATTAAGTTTGGGATTTCCACGGACGACATCTGTCGCCGTGACGAACTGCCGGCAGCCGAGGCGATCGGCCTGCTCCAGCATGCACTCGGCTCTCTTTACGTCGTCTTTTTCCTGTAAAAAGCAACATAACCATAATCAAACACTCTATTGCCTAAACAGGAATCTGGTACAAAACCTAGCGTGCTTCCTTTTGAGGGATCGTAGGCGTTGTTTTTTGTTTTCATGATAAGCATGTGCTGTATGTTTTTCATGTGCATTAATATCTGCCCCGCTGGTAAAACACTATAGCTGCATATGTTGTGTTTTTAGACCCTCACCAGCCAATCAACCAGCGAGGATATTTAGGAAAACATCCTCACCCGTATTCCTGACATGTCGATGGGAATGGCTGGGATTCCCTCCTCATCTCCTTTGGGTGCCACTTGGTTCAGGATGTTGTAATAGGCCCTGGAGTCCTGATGATAACAGAAGGATGAGATCACGTGCATTCTGGCCACTTCAGATTTGAGTTCACAGTGTCATTTTCCAGCTCTGTGGGTTTGGGGTACCTTAATATCTGAGCTGAAGTTGTTGATTTTGGAGCAGCCGGCCTCCTCCAGGTGATAATTCGCCCAGCGCAGAAGTAACTCCTCAGGAGAAAGTTTAATCAGATCTTCCAAACTCTCTCCATCCCTGAGCAAAGCAATCAGAGCTACAAACACACACAAATCATGTGAGTCTACAGACAAACATACAGCGGCTCCAATAACACATTCAAGGTCTAAAGCAAAACACACTGATACGTTAAATTCAAATGCTCATGTTCTGGAATAACTTTATTTACAATGACGTGTGATAACTCATACCTTCATTCCTGCTAATTTCGATGTCTGCAAACAGGCCAATTTTGATCACTTGCCACAAGAGCCCCAGCACTAAATGCTGCCTGCCCTCTTTCAGGTCCTCTGCGCCAATGTTCACCACATGACAGCCAATCGCAGAGGCAGAATTTAGCGCCAGGTTCAGATTCTCCTGCACAGTTAAATACAAACACGTGCATTAAGTCCAATCACAATCATATTAAACAAATCAACCAATCACAGAGCGGGAGAGATTTTTCCTGGCCCACCTGGATGGTGAAGGGCGTGAGTTTTTTCTTATTGATGGTTCTCTCGTCAATAGTATCCGGAACAGAGAGGTTGATCATTTTACTGCAAAGAAGAGCCGATTTTTAACCCTGTGAAACTTACTATAAATGCTTATAAGTTACAAGTTACAAGTGGAGCTTATTGTCATTTCAACCATATACAAGTACATAGTGAAACGAGACAACATTTCTCCAGATAAGGTGCTACATAAAACAAACACTAAACAACTACTAAACACTAAACATCACAGACATAAGATGGAGGCTCGGTGGATGCTTCATTACGATTGGTCAATGGCATTCTGTATTCAAACATCTGTTTACTTAGACAGCTTATAAATCTGACTGATCACTTATGATGCTGTTAACGATGTTTTATATGTATGATGCAGGTACCAGAGTATGATTCCGTCACCCACTGCAGTGAAGAGGTCATCAGAGCTGGGGTCCATGGCAAGAACATGCTGACAGTCTGGATCTTTCTCCAAAGCTTTATTGATCCAGTTCACGAACGCCACCTTCTCCTCCTCTACACACACGCAGCACATTTAAATGTTAACAGTTAACAGAATATTAAAGTTTCAGAACATTAAAAGTGAACAGTCCAGTTTTTGTGTTTAAGTGATGTACAGTGCATGTAAGCTACACAGTGTATTAGTATATACATTCACTGTCTACACAACATTGTTGTCTCTGTGTGGGTGTTTAGACACACCGGAATAGGAGTGCTGGGTTCCAGACTGCTCTGAAGTTCCAGCCACAGAACAGATGCCTTCCTTTTTATTAATTGCTTTACGGAACGTCTTGGCCACCTCTGTGCTCTTTAGATCATGGACCACCTGACAGACAGACAGACAGACATGGAGAACGTAAGGACAACTGATGTATAGATTATTAAAAGGTATTAGTGTAACCTCCCAACCTTGGTAAACTCATCAAAGGTGATCTTTCCATCCTGGTTCAGGTCCATGGTTCTGCTGAGCTCCTGTATGATCTCACGGACTCTGTACCCAGGAAGTGGGAGGTTGGCTTCCTTGAACAGTTGGTTTAACTCATCTGTACTGATGTGGCCATTTCCATCCACATCTAAAGGAAGGTCAAAGGTCATACCATCAAACATACAGCATGACCTGCATGGTCCAACTCTGATGGGCCAATAATGTATTTCAATGTACAGCGAAAGCATAGCGTGTTTGACTCCTCACTCACCAACTTTGCTGAAAGCTTCTCTCAATTCCTCCATCTCCTCCACTGAGATTTGTGCGGACGCCGCCATTTTACACAATTTTATCACAATTTATAACCTGTGTTAAAGAGCAACATAAAAAGTATGTTAAAAGTAGGACAGGCAATTTTGGAGAGGCTAGCAAAAGCAAGCTAGCATTTAAAAGTATAAGATCCCACCCTCCCTTCAGACTGTAGGCACAAGCAGGCAAGTAGGAACATCCTATCATTGCATTCGGACCGAGTGCTATGACTGGATAAACATGATATGGTTTTGCGCTTTCATAAATATGTTTGGAACACTTTTAGGCAGTGATTGCCATCAGGATGTGCTCAACCTGTCTTTACAGAGCATGTGTAATTTCATCAAACGTTCAGACAGAAAATCAGAAAATGTCACCCAGAGAGAAAGAGAGGGGTGTGACACAAGACACTTCACACAGGAAATGGCTGCTGGTTCTGGCCTTTGAGTAACAAAATGTGGTTGGAGAAGAAACAAACTAAAACCCTAAATTTCAACAACACCATAAATACATTTATAGTCATCACTGGAATGAAGCACAACATTGATTTTTACTGTCAGTTCACTACAGTCATGCACAAATATGCACAAGCAAATGAGATGTTATCAGATTTTCCATCCTGTTTTTAAAGGTGTGAAAGGTGTTTGAGTGTGTGTGCATGTGTGTGTGTGTGTGTGTGTGCATGTGTGTGTGTGAATGCTGCAGCCAACCAGAGATCTAAGCTCCTTGAAGTGACACAGACTATCACATTATGATAATTTAAAGTCATATATATCAGTACTTATATCAATAATTAGCACTGATTTCAATGCTTAGGTATATGGACTAAATCACTGCAATACTATTTTGGCCTGATTATAACATACAGATCATTTTATTAAATTATTTGCTTATCTGAACACTAATGCAGCAAATTACATAAATACAATTTCAAATGAAAATATTTAGTTTCAGACTAATATTATTAATTACTACATCTAAGTAATTTCTTAGATGGCTAAAAGATAACATATCGTGATATAATTTCAGACAACATTTTTAATTAAACACAGTTTACAGTAAACCTACACCTTTTAAATATTTTATTTAAATATATTTTTTTTATTTTTTTTTATTTAATATTTTATATGTTCAATATTTTGAATATTTACATATCCCATGACTAAGCAGTTAAAAAAAAACTGAGAAGTTTCGTTCTTAAATTAACCGTAAAGGTAATTTAAATGTCACTAGGTAATTTAATGTCACTCATACTCTGTGTGGTATGACACTGTGCGATACTGAAGGTACGACAATAAATCAGCACACAAGCATTGCTCTCCTTAAAATGACAGTTATTCGCAGGGCAGTAACTGGATCATATGAGGATGAATATTTGCATAAACATTCAACATTTGCATAAACATTACAGAGATTAGCAGAGTGAGAGAACATCATGTGTCTCATTATAAAAGTTTTGGCCCTTTATGTCTTTTGTTCATTGTCTTTAAACACTGAAAGACCCCTTGTGGTGAAAATCACGTTTTTTGATGTTGTTTAAATGTCTTTGTGGTGTTTTTAATACGCTTTAAGACAAACCACGTGCAAATTCATCAGCCGACACCACCGCCAAATTTTTCTGCTTAAAGCTGCAGTTTGCCAAAGACAGTCTCAAAAACACACTTTGAAATCATCGTTTTCTACGTTACAAACATGTAAGCAGTCACGTCTACTTGTGGATCGAGTGGGTCAGTCGGAGCTGGTGCGACTGAGTACAGGCGAAGACTAATTTGCATATTCATAGATCTACGTGTACTTAATAAAGCAAGGGCGTTGTTACATTCGAGCTATTTTAAAGCACGAAGAAATCATTTTCACTGGAAAAACATTTAAATATGCAAATAAGCATTTTCCAAAAATAATTTTGATGACTAAAGATGAGTTTGAAGGGTTATAATTATTGACTACAGAGGGACTTTTTAATGAATTTTTCACTGCCGATTCAAAATGGCTGTTTGCAGTTTTGTCACATGTGCATCACATGCTGAAATCTTCCTCTTTCATCACAGCAGGACAAAGCGTCTTCTGCTTTTGCTCTCTGCCATTGCTTGATGTCATGCAGAAAACGAACGGAACAAAATATCTTCAGGTGTTAATGTGCATCGCACGCTGTGCAATAGTGTGACGATAACATTATGCGTTTCAGCGATGATCTGTGACAGATTCTTCTGGAAGCTGCTGTGCTGATACGTCTGTTGCACTGTAACTTGCATCTCGCCACAACCACAGTTTCCTGTTTCATCCGAACTTCACTTCTGACAAACTGACAAACACTCTATACACACTGGCACTTCCAAGTGCATCAACATAAATGTAAGAGATATTTCTGAGCGGCACAATCAGTGTTGATGTGACCTTTCTAACTGATCAGACAAAGCTGCATACACACTCTTACAAACAAAACAGATTCAGTGGTTTGGCTCAAAAAGAACCTCTTTTAATTAAGAACCATTTCTCACTCTAGGGTTCTTGAGTTCAGCTCTACAGTTCTATGGAGATTCACAAAGTTCTCGGTTTTTCACTTTAGGCTCTTCAGCTGAATGTTTTAGCTTTTACGCACACAGACGTTTCCAGAACACAGACACGCGTTACCAGAGAACCAGAGAATCAAAAGATTTTTGAATCAAGAGAATTTAAGAAGGATGATCGGCCATGACACAAATAGTTCTATGAGAGTCACTTGAGAACAAATATCACTGCTCACTTTAAACTCATCAGTCACAAACAAACAAAGAGAGGTGATAATACAGATCAAGCTCATACCTGCAGACTGTGGACTTCAGGGTGCTTCTCAAAGCTCAGAGGTGCTGCAGACTCTGTCTATTCAAATACGAGAGGAAGGAAATGTCACACAAGTGTCACACAGCGACACACACAACATTTGAAACAGGAACACAGATAGTCCATGTCTTTATAAGGCAATCAGCCTGACATCTAACCATCAGCAACACACAGTTCAGACTCTGAGTGGATCTGACAAAATTCACTGTGATTTTTTTGAGGTTTAATGATGTTTAAGTTTGACCTTTTAAGATTTTAAACATGAAACCATATAATCAGAATAAGTGATCATTTATGAACCAACCAGTGGAAGGCACATATCTTTGATCATTTATCTGAGTATATCATAAGATAGCCAGAAACACTCATTTAACGCAATCATCCGTGATGTGTGTAGTGTACGTGTGTGTGCGCGTTGGGTGGCGCGGCGATTAGTGTAAATTTTAAAGTTTTACTTTCTCAAAAGCAAAATATGACCTATAATGAAAGTGCATCAAGCACAATAAAAGAAAACTGCATTACTTAACTTTAAAATGAAAGGTTATTCCGATCGCCATTTCATTAAAAATCATTTGGAACAAACAAGCCCGCGGTGACGTCACAGTGCAGTTTGACAGGCGGTTGCTAAGGCGGTTGCTACGAACTCCAGCGGCCGGTTGCATAAACTGCTTAGCCTAGTCTTACAAGTTAGTCGTCTCATTTTGTTCTTCAAGACTGGTAATAACTCAGTTACATGTAAAGCGGCTGGTTTAGGTTGAATACGAATAGTGTATGGCAGCAGTTTATGCAAACGGCAGACTGAGAGCGGACGTCAGCCGTGAGTTTCTGTCTTCATTATCTCGCATGAAAGTTTGTAGAAATGAGCGAGAAACAAAAAGGAGTGTGAATTGATGCAAATGTTAGTGCAAGACGAGCACGTATAAACTTCTGCTTTATTTTCTTAATTATGACTGGACCGAAATGCATTCATGCTTCTGGATGTACATGTATTTTGTTCAAATGAATGATTTTTAATTAATAAAATCAAATTCTTACAAATGCAACATTTTCCATGTGACAAAATGGTACAAACCTATTATTTATATTACTTATATATTATATTACTTATATTTATAAACGAATATTGCGTCATGACAGTATTTGTTGCCCTAACTTTAGGTCATGAATTAAACTACAGGCACACTATATAATCGGTGTTAATAAGAAACGTATCGAGATAATTTGTTTATCTTCTCTCACCTGATTTTAAATCACATGCTTTTCCCTACACAGATGATCACTAAGGAGAAAGACTCCGCGCAGGTGCAGCTGTTGAGAAGACCGCTGCCCCCTATAAAGACAACACAGTCGTACAGCCCCCCGCGCGGGCCTCAAAACACAGGTGAATACACTGTTACTGTGACGTACTCCATTCATGTCTCTGAACATATGCAAGACGTTCATTAAAACTGATATAAACTAGAAAAAAGTCATAACGTGTGTTTTTA
>JAZGTJ010018901.1:0-11181 GCA_036877575.1 Botia almorhae | reverse complement strand
ACAGGGTCACAAATGGAGGTAAAACAACGCTGACGGACAGACTAATAAAGAACCTGCCCAACTGCTGCGTGGTCCACCAGGACGATTTCTTCAGGGTCAGTATGTTTAGAGAATCGTCATTGCTGAGCTGAAGCTTCTGATCATATCATGATCCACCTGATGCTTTTGTAGCTGCACTTCGTAGATGGGAGAATGCTAGTCTAGTTGTAAGCGTCAGTTCTAGTCATGTTAACGGTGTAGTGGCGGGTATCTGTGGGGAGGGATCTGTGAGCAGATGAGAGAACTTGCGGCGTGTGCCGTGCAGAATGTTCTAGAGTGCATCTCATTGGTGTATGTTTCAGCCACAAGATGAAATTGGTGTTGATGAAGAAGGCTTTAAGCAGTACGATGGTAAGCTGGGCTCTTATTGATGGGTTTGGTGTGTCTTTGTGTGTTTTTTCAAGCAAGGTGTCATAAATACATTCTGCATGTTTATTTAGTGGTGGTGTGTGGTGTTGCTCACTGGTGTTGTGTGCGTGTTTGACTCTGCAGTGATCTCCGCTCTGGACATGG
Source organism: Botia almorhae (assembly GCA_036877575.1). Classification (NCBI taxonomy): domain Eukaryota; kingdom Metazoa; phylum Chordata; class Actinopteri; order Cypriniformes; family Botiidae; genus Botia; species Botia almorhae. The sequence continues at coordinate 10,629 of JAZGTJ010018901.1, read as the reverse complement.
ATGCCATGATGAACACCATCCACGCCTGGCAGCAGAACCCGGTCAAATTTGAAAGATCTCACGGTGTCAACAACACTCTGGACTCTGAGATTGTTCCACACATGCAGGATAAGGATGATGTTCATATCCTGATTGTGGAGGGATTCCTGCTGTACACCTACGGGTGAGTGCGCAGCTGTCTGCACACTCGGCTGACATGTGACCAAATTCTATATTTGTGTACATGTGATTCAAATACTATATTTTAAATGATAATAATCTAGTGCAGTTCTGGTACTAGAACTTAATTCAGTCTTACAGAGAAATATGTTAGCACAGTGGAAGTTTACTTAAACAGGTGGTTGTATTTTTATAATACTTGTTTTATCTGTAAACAGACCTTTGATCGATGTGTTCAACCAACGATACTTTATTTCCATTCCATACGAAGAATGCAAGAAGAGGAGGAGGTGAGTGTCACCTCAGTGTTTGAACAGAGTTTATCCAGCACACACATCTGATTTCTGTTTGTGTGTGTGTGTGCTCAGTTCAAGAAACTATGCCGTGCCGGACCCACCCGGTCTGTTTGACGGACACGTCTGGCCCATGTATGTGAAACATACAAAGATAATGGAAGACTTAGGAGTGGATGTTGGTAAGTGTTTGTGTCAAAGTGTATTTTTCAATACAGTGTAAGTGTTTGGACACTAAAGGTATGTGAATGTGTTACAGTGCAGCTAGATGGAAGTATGTCCAAGGAAGAACTTTACAACTTTGTGTACGGAAACATTCAAAACAACATCCAGCAAAATCTGCCGTGAACAAAGGTGAATAAAACCACCTGGATTCCAACATGAAGTGTGTTTCTTTGTGTTGATACATCTGTGTGTGTTGTAGGTCTGATGATGGGCTAAGAGGATCAGACGTGTTCTGCAGCCTGCAGCTCAGATCTGTGTCACTGTTGCTGTTTTTTATGGTTTTATATCTTCTGTATTTATTGCTTGGGAAGCTGTTAAAATGCTTCACTTCTGTATCAACATCAGAGTGTTTTCTGGATTGTTGCAACTACAAGCACAAGCAAATAAAATGAAGCTCCTGCAACATGTTTGTCATTGTGTGACATGAGAAGGGGGGAGGCTTAAAATCATTTACTGCAATCCAAACTGATTTTCGGTGAATAATGCATTAATTTCTGTTGCATGATTGATTATCAGATCACAAGTTGGATTTTCTGCTTTAGTGTTTTTTTTTTTTAATCTGGCATGTCCTGCAGAGTTCAGGTGTGTTAACCAATGGTCATCAAAGTGTGTCGAGAGCGATTAGAACGAGCAAGAGTTGTGCCATCGAAACGCTTTCACAGAACGCATGATGTCATACGTCAATCGGCCTGCACACAACCACTTCAGGTCAAACACGCCTTTTATTTGAACCCTGATCACACTCGCCTGCCTATAGCTTTCTAGTAGTTCTTGATTATCTTGTCCGGTGAGTTTGATAGGGCTTGAAGCAGAGCTCTGGCCTTACAGAGAAACACTGCAGTACTTTTGTTAGGAAAACAGCTTTAGAAATGAATGTCAACAGTTCTGGTAAGGAAGTGCTCTTCAGATCACTGTTAAGATTACGGTACTCTGGACTGAGTCACAGGTGAAAAGAAGCAGTTAACATGGTAACAACAGGTTAGAAAAGTGGGTCATTTAGATTGGTTGTTGTTGTTCTGGGAGACTGTTAGTGTGTTGTTTGTCAGAAAGTTAGCAGAGATGTAATTATGGTTCTGTGTCATAATTCTTTTCTTAAACACATCCTCTAAAACACTCACCACTAAACACAGTCCTGTCACAGCACTGCAGCTGAAAATGCAGTAATCTCACTGGAAAACACCAAAGTCAGGGTACACTTAACCTCTGAAGGAAACTTCAACACAGTACTGGCCTGATAGTATCACAATCATTTTTAAACATTTTCATATTTTACATGATCTGTATTTGCACATAATAATTATAAATTTGCTGGCTTTGGCAGCAAATGTTTTTAGCGTGTGCCTTTGTGTTTTTAGCGTGTGCCTTTGTGTTTTTAAAGGGTGCAGCTTTCACACACAATCCTGCAGAGTGGCTCTGTGGACATGCACTCTCAGGGGCTGATGTTAAACTCTATCAACTCCTGAACATCAGCTCCTGAACTTTCATGAGTGCATGTGAAATATGGTGCAGAGGTGCTGAATGAACCAATGAGGAAATATAAACACCTGGAACTGGAGTCAAATCTCATCCATGAGTTTTGCAGCTGGACATTGTGTTCTACTCCGTGTACAGAGTTTGTTGACTGGATATTGTGTATGAAAGTATTGAGCTATTTATAAGCCCATAATAAACCGAAAATACAAACTTTCTTCTGTTTTTACATTATATTTTAAAATGTAGGTTACACAGTGTCCCAAAAAGTAGTTGGTTACAAAATCAAAACATCAAGTAAAAGATAGCGTACACATACCTTCCAAATGAAACATTTAGCAAATTAAAGTTTCAAATAATGTTGTCAGTATTGTGGAAATTGTTTATATGTGAAGTGATCACTAAAACATACCGTGACATCAGCTGATTTAAAGTCAAAGGGGAAAAGAAATAATAATTCCTAGAGAAGTTTTAACATTTGTTTTCTATTGAGTGCAAAGACATTTCTTGAAAGTGTAATTTTAAGTCTATTAATATGTTCTGTTCACTGTTTGTTCCTGTGGATAAGTCAGATGGTCTCCTCAAGAGGAAACAATATTTCAACACTTTTTGGTTCAGTCAAGAAATGATCCAATATTAGTGCTTTAAAGAGCCCAGGAAATTCTCCTGTGGATGCAACCTCACACAGCAACTAAATGACACACACACACACACACACACACACACACTAAACAACATACAGAAACACACACTGAATAACACACACACAATAAACTACACACATACACACACTGAACAACATACAGAAACACACACACTGAACGACACACACACACACAATAAATTACACACACATACACTAAACAACATATAGAAACACACACACAATCACTTTCAAACGCTTATCTCAGTGTTAGTGAGGGAATCAGAGTCACATTTAACAGCTTTGTTATATCATAAAAATAAAAAAACAATTTAAAAAACAAAAATTTATTAAAATTAATAAAAAAAAACAATTGTGTGAGGTGCCAAAAAATAAATAAACTGACATGAAATATTAATACTAGATATGAGAGATTAGGCCAGATATGTAGATAGACATATGTATCTGTCTGAGGAATGGTCAAGTCTACCAGATTAGCATCATTATACTGAAGCATTTGACTGCAGAATGCTGCTTTTGTTCACTGGCCAGACAGCATTAATGTAACACATGAGGGTCACATGAGGTCAGCAGCAGAGACTGGCTGCAGTGCACAAACACACACTGTACTGCAGCACTAACAGAACTTATTATATATGTAAAAAAAACAACTTCAGCAACCTGCATATCTGTAATATTACCAACAGATTACAGCTGTTTGAGCACATGAAGATCTTTCTGTTTAACTACAGAATGTTTCACATGCACCACTAGTGAACGATGTGGCCACAGTAAGAAGACACACACACACATCTGTTCTCCTCCAGCTCTGGCAATAAACACAGGGTTAAACAGCTCTTGTGGTTAACTCACACTCGCAGCATAACTTAATAAATCCATGTGAAAGAGACATCCTCCTCGTCTGCTGTTTGTCTGGAATGTATGTGCAGAGATCAGCCTCAAAAGCCCAAATGTTTTAAAACACTGTTATTCACAATACAGCTGTCTGTCCGCATGTCTGTCTGCCTGTCTCTCTGCATGTCTGTCTGCTCTCTGCCTATCACTCAATTTGTATGTATGTTGTGACGTTGTGACGTGTGTGTGTTAAGATATGTTTGTGTGTTGTGATGTTGTGATGTGATGATATGATATGTTCAATTATGGCCAAAAATATCGGCACCCTTGCAGTTGTGAATGAAAATGGACGCTATAATAGGAGACCCAGGAGGACACAAAGGCATAAAAAAGCAAGACTGGAGTTTGCCAAAACTTATGTGAGAAAGGTTCTGAGGGAGAACGTACTGTGGACAGATGAGACAAAAGTAGAGCTTTTTGGTAAAGGACCAAATGAGGCCTTCAAAGAAAAGAACACAGTCCCTACAGTCAAACATGCTGCTTCTGGCACTGGATGCCTTGACTGTGTGAAGGTATCATGATTACCAAAGAATTACGGGGCACAACATAGTGACCAGTGTCAGAAAGCTGTGTCTCCACCAGAGGTCATGGGTCTTCCAGCAGGACAATGACCCGAAACACATTTCAAAAAGCACTCAGAAATGGTTACAAACAAAGCGCTGGAGAGTTCTGAAATGGCCAGCAATGAGTCCAGATCTGAATCCCATAGAATACCTGTGGAGAGATCTCAGAACAGCAGTTGGGAGAAACATCCTTCAAATCTGAATGACCTGCAGCAGTTTGCAAAAGAAGAGTGGTCCAGAATTCCAGTAGAGAGGTGTGAGAAACTCATTTATGGTTACAGGAAGCGACTGATTTCAGTTATTTTTTTCAGAGTGTTACCAAATATTAAGTTAAAGGTGCCAATAATTTTGTCTAGTGCATTTTTTTGTTCTGTGTGGAAGTGTATCAGATTTTCGTTTATCAAAAAAAAAATTTGTGTTGTTCCAATGCAAACAAAATAAAATAAACATGTGAGTACCAAAACATTTTTGCAACATTTTCTGAGAGAAGGGTTGCATTGTCTGGCAGAATGGCAAGGGTGCAGATTATTTTTAGCCATGACTGTATGTGTTGTAATGCTGTGTTGTTGTGATGTGTGTGTGTGTGTGTAGGGATGTGTGTTGTAATGTCTTGTTACATTTTGTTGTAATGTTGTGTTGTGATATGAGTGTGTTGTGATGTGTGTATTGTGTGTTTGAAATGTATTAGGCCACAGATGCTGCAGATGGTTTAGCAGAGAAACATGTTTCATTCTTTATTTGGATTTGATGTCTAATACTGCGCTGCTCCACCCAATTCCAGACCAGTTACCATCACCTCAACCCACTGCCCATAACATTACATAACAGTCCTTTAAAAGTCAAACAACCTCAAAACATTCAGCGTTTCCAGACAACATACCTTCACAATGACAAGCACAACCTACTAAATAAACAACAGCGAGACCAGAAAACCTACCCATCATGAAGACAGCCCACTTCCTGTTATGAGTGGGCACACTGAAAGAGAGTGTGACAGATAGATGTAGATTCATCCTCACCATGTTTTTCTGTACTGTCTATTTGTACTGTAAGTGATGTGCAATATTGTAAAATCTGGAAATGCCAGTGAAGTTTGTTGACAGTAATATTCATGTCTCAGACAGGAGGGGGTGGGTTATTTGTTTAGCTTCACCTCCACATGTGTGCTGAGTTCAGTCTCCAGCCTCTGTGGTTCAGGATCTGTGAGTTTGTTTTTCTCCTTCAGGCCCAAACATCTAAATCTAGAGCTAATTTAAACGCCCGCGGGGAAAGGAGAGGCGCGTCACCTCCAAACCACCAGAAAACCAGGACTGTCTGCCCCAGAGCACCACTGTCTGAAACACACACACACACAGGTTTTTATGTTTTACAGGGACCATAAATGTTATGTTTGTTATACTGTAGAAGCTGTATTCTATCACCTTAACCCTCACAGAAACCTTTCTGCATATTTAGATTTTAATCATTCTGTATGATCTATAAGCTTTATAAGTTTCCTCAATGGAACCTAAAACATGCTCCCACAAGTTCAAAATGCTGGTTTTACTAAACTTACATATGGTCCCCTCATGTACACTCATGAAGACTACACACACACACAAAGGAAAAGTGAGTAGTTGCTAAAAAACATTATAATAACACAAACACATCATTACACACAAACTTCATTCTTTATATTAATACTGTTTTTGGAATTCTTTCAATTCCAATTCTTTCTGTCTCGCTCCGTCTCTCTCTTACACACACACCCATACAGAAGTGGAAAATACAAAAACTAGCAGCTTCTGTCCCATAACGCTCTGCTGCCAACCAGAGGTCACGCTGAAGAACTTTCAGCAGAATTTCACTACATAACACAAATGTGATAATTCACTCTTAATAACATCAGAATATTTAACACTAAACCTAACCCCAACCATACCAGGTCAAGGTGTCACTGCTGCACATTCCAATCCTGTAGCACAGATTCTGTGCTTACACTTAAACATGAAGAGATTTTAAAGAATTTAATCAGTTTAATAGAATTTCTAGCTGAATGTTTTATTACGTAATGCATCATATAATGATGTAATAATGTCAACACCTTCTTATGTTAGAACCTGTAAATCATCAGAGAACGTAATTCGTTTCCTGTGATTGGACAGTTTATTTAATAATATGCACGAGTTTCAGACACAAGAGCAGCACAACCTTCACTGCCGCTTTATTTTACCAAATAATAACATCATCTGAAGTCAAACATTTGACATAATTGAGGAAAAACATGAGGATGATGATGATGAAGAGGGGGACAGAGACGCCACTGCCCCTGTACAGATTATCTTCATTAATAATCCTAAAAATAAGAAAAGGAATTTTACACGAACATGTTTAATCCATTAATCTGATCCACAGTGACACTTTCACTGTGAAGTTTAGTTCCTTTTGAAATGTCACCAATTTGTTCAGTGTTTTTCTTTGATAAATAATGTGTTGTTTAAAAGATCGTGGGTAGAATGATGTGTTGTGGGTGGAGCTTGTGAGTGGGCATCAGGCATCAATGCGTTTGGCAGGTTTGGCGATGAGCCTTCTTTCTCTCTCCAGGTCTCTCTCTCTCTGTTGCTCTCTCTCCAGCTCACTCCTCTGTTTGTGTTGCTGTAACTTCAGTGCTCGCTTCTACACACACACACACAATATATAAAACCTGTTTGTTGATATACACAACTGGTTTAGCGTAACTTGACTGACATGTTTCTCAATATTTTGGACTGAAAGAAACTGGGCCTCAAGAAACTGTTTGATAAAATGCAAAAGGAACATTTTTACAAATTCTTAAAATCATTCTTTCTTAAATTCAAGATACAAAAAGGTCATGTTTAGTCACAACATAATTCTCATAGTTACTTTTGCATTATTCCATAGTTTTGGTATTAACTATTATTTTTAAAGTGTTGAAAAAAGGAACAAATAATAATAGAATAATAGAAAATAAAGGATGATAAGTGCTGTGATGCACAGTGATGTTTAAACATGTTTGTGCAGAAACCTTCAGTTTGGTCGTCTTGTCATGCAGAACGATCATTTCTTTGCGGATATTCACCAGTTTGTTGTGATAGAATTTGGCCTCTGTGAACTAAAACACATGAGCAGTGAGACTGATGAGAGCGGCAGGAAAGTTTATTAACCTGCTGATAAACAACCCACCAGTGAGTTCAGATCCATCATCGCATTACACTCGCGAAACTTTGCCACTTCCTGCTCCAGCGTATCCAGCAAAACAACCTGATTTTGTCTGAAAGAAGAGAAGATGGATTATTACAGTACTGCAGTATTAGCACTAATAAACAACCCAGAAAAAAAGGGGATGAAAATGAGAAAAATCATTCACTGAGCGTGCAGGAATTAATTTAGTGTAAGTGGATAAGTAATGGCAATGTTCATTGAGTGAACACTGGTTGTGTACACATTAATGCAGTGCATCATGAGATTGAATCCTGTAGCTACACTGGTAGAGCACTGCGTTAGCAGCGCAAAGGTTGTGGGTTTGATTCCCAGGGAACACAGAGTGATAAAATGTATAACCTGAATGCACTTTTAGTCCATTGGATAAAAGCATCTGCTAAAGGCATACATGCACCTGTAAATGAGTGCACACAATGATGCATGCTTTGGTTTAAACACAGCCAGTGTGATCAATGAGGATGGAAGACTGTGCGGCCGTTGGTCTAATACTGGATCTAAGATAGTACACAACAATTTAAATGATGTACTGTACTACAAGTTCAGATATGTATGAAGACATCCTTTAATTCTACATATACATAACATTGTAATTAAAAAGGCACAATGTTAATGTTAAGGGGTTTTAAATAAACAGTAGTGTTGGCAACTGCATTGTTGCATCTGTTGAAAATACATTTGGTCCTTTTTTGATGCTGTGCAAACAGCCACATCATACTTGTAACTCTTAAAATAATAATGATGATAAGAGAGAGCGCAGCTTACGTAAGTTCCTGTAGGGCTTGTTTGGAGGTCTGTAGTTCTGGCAGATAGTGGTGGATGAATCCGTCTGTCAGTCGCTGTACAGTCCGTTCATCCACACGCATGTTATCCTGCAGTGCTGCTGTCTCTTCAATCACACGACACACAGTGAACTGTGATGCTGCACAATATGACAAATCTAGGTCATCTGAGTATGCAGAAAATGTGCCCAGTATAGATTTCAGAAGTATGCTAGATCCTTGTAATAGACATAGCAATACATTGACACAAATGAAGCTAGTAAGTTGTTAAAGTGTGTTTATGTTCACCTCTCTCTGAAGACACGCCCTCTTCTTCCTCTCTGTCCATCATCACATCAGCGCTACAGCAGCAATCCTCACAACAGACACAATCAGTTTCCTCTGAAAGCAGAACATAAACTTCAAATCCTAATCTAACTGTACTTTACTGCCCATATCACTAATACACGGATGAACACAAACCCTCTTCAGCGTATCAGCCCTGTTTAGTTCCTTGCGATAAATGTGATGGGTGAAAATCTTTCCATGCGTCACAGCGGCGGCTCACAAACATCATGTGACCGCGCGCTCATCATGTGACTGCACACAGATAGAGCTTCTCTATCTATCACGTGGCCACTCTACGTGCACTTCCGCCTTTCACAGCATACACTGAGAAATACACAAAATAAAGCGTTTTAATCTGTTCTCGAATGGTCATAAAATCTGTTTGTGATTAAATGACAAAACAAAACTGCAGATCATTGTCATAGTGACACGATACCAGTCACAAAAACATCGACACCCTCTGTGCTTTCGTTTTTCGTATTTAATTTCATTTTTGATTCACTGAATTCTCCTCTCTTTGATAAGTGAGGGGGGGCCCTCTGAAGGGCATTTTTCACACACACATGATATAATAAATATAAACTGTTCTACATAAAGATCAGCAACATACCGCAGCTCTATTACTCTAAAGGGGGGCAACTTCAACGCTCGGTTTGGCCGCGCTAACAAAGGAAGTCCCGCCTACTAGGGGAAAGAGCCAATCAACCGATTGGAGGAGGAGCTCTGTACAGAACATAGCAATCTCGCCATCTGCTGGCGAGACTGCAGTGGTGTTTGACCTGAATGCAGATTAGACGCGCTAAACGCTCTCTCTTATACACACACACCGACGCTGAGATCTGCCTGTAATAAACACAACGCAATGGACGGAACCAACAGACGTCAAAGTTTTTTAAGGTTTGTGTTTTTTTTACTCGCGTGCTAGCTGCTAGTATGTGTGACGGTCTGTACAGACGTTTACCGTGATGTTGTGTTGTGAAGTTCATTAACACACGTGATGTGTTTGCCTGTCTGTTGTTTTGCAGGTAACCCAGACAAATGGCTCACGAGACATTCTGACAGATCTGCAGTCTGATATTCAGCACGTTTATATCGGACTGGTGTTCATTAAGAGTTAAACTTGGACATGTCAGGCTTAAATCTGGTGGGTTGCGTGAGGTCCGTGTTTCGCCGGCCCCGGACAGTTGGCACCAGAGTGACACGACGGCCTTTGATTTCTCCCAAGATCTGGAGGAGGACGAGACGCCCAAGTTTAATCCGCTGAAGGTGGTGGTGTCCGGGGAGACAGACGACCTGCCCCCTGCCGCGCACAACGGTTCCACGGTCAGCACGCTGCTGGCGTATGATAACGACTCTCTGCTGGGCTCCAGCCTCAGAAGCCCCGGCGTGACGGCGGACGCCTGCGAGAGCTGCAGGAAGAGCAGAGAACACAGCAAACGGCGGAAGGTGATGAGGAAGCTGGGCTTGGCGGCGCTCCTCTACTTCCTCTTCATGGTCGGTGAGCTGATAGGTGAGCAGATCTGAGATCAATTGATGGCCATCACCTATGACCTCACCTGTCATTAAACTAACTGTTATAGAACTGTGTGCATCTCATTTTACTGCGCTCTGACACCGGTTTTACTGCAGTTTTACTGACAGGTCTGATCGGGACTGTAGTTTCACTGCTGGCACTTTGGCTGTCTGCAAAACCTCCAACATACAGATTCACTTTCGGCCTTCATCGGCTCGGTAAATCTCTCTTCACTGGCTGGGATATGTGATGTGTGTTATAACTGTATGTGTGTGTGTGTGTGTTCAGAGGTGTTGTCTGCAGGTATCAGTGTGTTGTTGATCTATATTCTGACGGGTGTGTTGTTGAATGAAGCAGCACAGAGGACGAATTATCAGGACTTCACTATAGACGGTGATGTCATGTTGATAACTGCAGCTTCTTTTTCTCAGCTCTCTGACTCTGAGGTCTCCAAACTCGTGTCATCCAGCCATCCTACCACCTGTCCACTCGATCCTATCCCATCTCATCTTCTACAAGC
>JAZGTJ010018900.1:0-11181 GCA_036877575.1 Botia almorhae | reverse complement strand
TAGGGTTCCCACAACTTTTAAGCAATAAAAGTCCGGTTTTGGTAATACTGGGCATTGACACAAGCAAATATGATACATGTTTACCTGATAGGTCACATCAGGTCTAGCAGCCTCTGAGTGTCCACCTCCACTGAAACCTCCAGTCATGGCATGACCTATTGTGTGGCCAACTGCAGAGCCCACTGCAACACCTGCTGCAGTAGATGCCATCTGAGCAAACATTCCTGGCTGCCGGGGGGCAGCAGCAGGGGTGGCCACTGCTGATGGTGGAGCTGGGGCAGGCGCTGGGACATAGGATCGTGGAGGAGCTGCCCTAGCCACAGGTGGTGGTGATGGTGTGGAGTAACTACAAAACCAAAACAATTTACTTCTGACTACCTAAATGGTTAACATCTCTTTTTTTAGGGTCCAGGTCCAAATGACAATTTACTCTTTAATCAGACAGCTATTTTTATAATTATACATTTCAACAGATTTTACTGGTACATATATCTGTCCATTTCTCTAATATTGTGTAGCGTTGTAATAGTCACAAGACCAAGATTAAACAAATACAATATATCTTTTTTGTAAGTATTTAGATTTTTAATTGTAAATGACTTAATTACAATTTAATTGATTAGGAAACCCTGTGTTATATTACCGACTTGATAATCATAAGATGGTCGGTTTCTGATGTTTATTTGTAAACTCACCTCGGAGGACTCATCCTGGATGTCCTGCTTCGGCTTCCTCGCGGCATTTTTAACCAGCTTCAGGGAAGATAAGGAACTCGATAAAGTCTCTTTTGTGTGAATGTTACTCTTTGATAACTAGCTATGCTTTTGCTGTGTTGACCTTCGTTCTGCCCGTTTATTCCGTCACATCCTTCTACTTCCGCTCATGCGCACCCAAAACTTCCGTCATAGCGCTAATGCAGTAATGTACTATGGAATTCTTTTTATATAAATGTAGTAAAAGTGTTATTTTAGATATTTTGTGTGTGTTTTATGTGGCTTTTTTAACCATTACATGGATAATAATAGATATGTATACTTTTTTTCTATAAATTTCCGAGAAATACAGCGCCTGTGCAAACAAATATTCTGAAATATATGCATTACATTTACATTTAGTCATTTAGCTGACGCTTTTATCCAACTTTGTAATTACTTACAAATTAGGACAAGGAAGCAACTTCAATTACAATAAGAGGCATTAGTGAATAAGTGCATAGATATAGACAGGTCTCAGGTAATATAGACAGGTCTCAGGTAAATAGGAAATGCGTTGGCCGGGATTCGAACCCAGGTCAACTACTTGGAAGGCAGCTATGCTCGCCACTACACCACCAACACAGACGATAAACTGCAAAAATGTTTTTCTAAAAAGGAGGGTATATTGATACTTGTGAGGCTACAGAATATTTCTAAAACCAGTTTTGTATAGATTTTACATAATGTAGTACAGTTTTAAAAGATTGCATACATTTCGCTTTTCCGAATTAAACTCTTTATTCTGTCAAAAAGTTATACTGTACATACATCCCACCTACAGTCAACTTACAATTCAACCATTTACCAAGCAAGTATCCAAGTGTCTGCATCATATATTTAAACTCAACCTTAGCCTCCAAGTGGCAGTGACCCATTCATGGAGAGTACTAGCAGATTATTTTTTTTATTAAAATGATTACATTTTATTTTCCAGATTGCAAATAAATGCTGGGCTGTAACATTTAGGCAGCTACTGAACAAAGACTGAAATCCATTTACATAGTAAAACATGAGTCACAGGTGTACTCTTGCAAAAGCAAATCACAACAAAGACCCATTGTCACTAATTTTATTTAACAATCCAAAAGAAAAGGTCTCCTCTTCACAAGGTTAATGTTTCTAAAAGTAAGGTGGCTGAGCACACAGCTAACAGTCAATTATGATACGCAATAAGAAAAGAAAAGGTAACAAAAAATACTGGTACAAAAGCATTTCAACTCTCCGCTTTCATTAAAAACAATTTGACGAGTTCTGTCAGATTCACTCGATATAAAGACTAATTAACGCTTCTGCACATCCACTCGCACAAACAAGCCATTAAAGGACAATAAAGGCAAGAACGTGAAGTGATGTGGATCAGGGCTGATACTGGGACATGATGACATGCTGCTCAGTTTGCATGCTGTGCAGTGGAGAAGCACAGCTTAAGTGTGTATGGGTATGGGCCATCTGCAGAAAGACAGAGAACAGATACACATCTGCAGGTGACATTTTATATTGAACAGTACAGACGAAAGACAACAGTACGCACATTCATATATAATAGTTTTAAATAGAGGTCATGTCTACTGTTAGTAGTTATCATAGATGAAATCAAGCCACAAAAGAAGGGCACTAACTGGGGTTTTTCATCTGGTAATGGTTCATCATGGCAAGAGCTTCCATGGCATCATTAACCGACTCCCACTCTAGAAGCCCAGAGGAACTCCTTTCTGATGATGAACCTAATAAAGAAAAGCACTGGTGACAATGTAAACAATGCAACAAGGGTTCTGCTGTAAACCCGATTAAAAATGACTCAAAACATTGAACAATGGCTGCCTCTACTTGCACAACAGATGCATAGCATGCAAGAACGGGCACAGAGGCCTCGAAAGCTGGTACTGTATCCAAAAGAACAAATCAACACATTTTTACATCACATACCTTTTGCTGCAAAAGGTTTTACATTAGACGGGCTTTTTACACCAAGCTCTTCACAGATCTGAAAAAGAAACAAGAAAAATGAAAAGCATTTTACACATCAGATTACATTAAAAGAAATGCAAGTTCTTTATCTGATGTAAACTTACTCTGGTGAAGACCTCTGGGGAAGCTTCAGGTGCTGCATTAAAAAAGTGGAGGACATTGCTGGGGTGCTGAATGCGGTTCTTTGCTGCCTGCTCTGGAGAAGTAAAGCGGTTATTTCTGCTGCCATGAAAGTCTTTGAAGCTGCTGGTCCCGTCCTCCAGCTCATAAGACTGTCCGGGCATGATGGCCTGCTGCTTGGACACACTAGCATAAAAGAAAACCTCTTCAATGAATGCAACACATCTAAAAAATAGTGAATTTAATTGTTTTTTGTGTGCTTGATCTGTCTGGGTGAATTGTGTGAACCAAAAGGGAACACAAACAAGTCAGAACATACCACACATTGAGCTTCTGATTAAACAGGAAGTTGTTGTTGAGATGAGAAATGGCACGATCTACAGCGTAACAGTCTCCCATCTCCACCATGGCAGCTCCAGGTTTGCTCTTCATAAATTTCACCTGCATTTGTAGAGGTAAAGAGGCTTTCAAATGAAGCTGTCTGCATTGACAGTAATAGACTCATTTTTACTTTTCATCTAGTACATACCCGTTCTACATTGCCATACAGGCAGAAGATGTTGAAGACGCGGTCTGCATTTATTTTCAATGGATCCAAACCATAAACCATGATCACAGGTGAGTCTGCGTGTGCGCCATATTCGCCTGGTGGTGGAGGAGGAGGGCCGTATTGTCCGCTGTAGCGCTGACTGGTCCCACCACGCCTTGGACCTCCCATGGGTGGTGGCCCCATTCGTCGCCCTTCATAGGGTCCACCATAGCTCTCATCTTGGTATGTGTGGTAACCACCTGAGAATCCACAAACAACAGACCATGCATGGTGGGGGTTTCAGGCAAGTTTGGGAACACTTTACACACTCTGCACTACAGTTTATGTTAAACGTCAACACAGCACCATCGTGCTGCCACTGTGATAAGTGCATCCCAATGTTTTTCGCCAGTTTAACAATCACTCCCCTGCTTGCGAGCGAATGAGGCTGTGAGGTGTTTATGCGTGTGCCTCAGCAAGCCTTACCATACTCTGGAGGGTGGTCTCCCAGCAGAGCCGGCTGCCTCTGGCGCTTGTTGGGGTTGGCATTCATATCTGAGAGGCGAGAGAGGGGAAAAGGGTCAAATAAAAGAAAGAGAAGGGGGGCAAACAGAGAGGGAGAGAAAAAGATAAATTTGCCGAGGTGACAGGACACTGACATAGTCAATGTTGACGTGTCTGATTTGAGCTTTAAGATCAGCAGAAAACGACACACAGAACAGTAGAATAATGGGGCAAGGGTTAATGTCATAACATGCCATGAGTAACATTAGTCACTCCAAAAAATTGCTTTGCACAATAGATTGGCAAGTGGCACGCTAATGATAGATAAGCATATTTCTAACCTAAATTCTCGTCATTATTGTGATTCTCCTTAATTTTACTGTAAAAAAGTTCTCTAAATGACATGCAAATACTGTACAACATGATTTTTGAATTACAGCAAGCAAAAATGGGGGGAATGCACTCATCACAAAAAGTGAAAAAAATTAGAATGTAAGAAAACAGGCTTTTTTTCCCCCTTTGATTTTGGAGAGTAATATGACTTTGGCATGTTATTGACAGGTTTTGTAAGATTCACCCCGTATGTTATATATTACTAAAGAGAGTTGAGTGGGTGGGGGTGCACAAAATGTCCACTGCAGACACACACCTTGATTGCCCTCACTGCCTTCAGCATCTGCACCTGTTCAGGTACACACAGTACAAACATGAATCTCACTTACATTTCTAAACATTTATATCACAGGTTGTTACTCTATGCTGGAACTTATTGTTCTTGTAGCTCCGCTGCTAGAGCATTGCGTTAGCAGCAAAAAGGTTGTGGGATTGATTTCCAGCACACTTAACATAACTTCAATGTACTGTAAGTCGCTTTGGATAAAAGCGTCTGCCAAATGCATAAATTAAATGTAAACTTTAAACATGGTGTTGGGCCCATTCATTTATTTGGATTTTTTAACAAAAGACAAACTTAAAATTGTATTAGGCCTTCTGTCCTATACCCCTTTTCCAGTAAAACAGTCAGCCATCAGTGCTACTCTTTGTTTTGTCAAAAGTAACATCTAGTATCAATCAAGAATTGGCTACAATGTGACATACAGATTCAAAACATATATACCACAAACAAAAGTTGGTTTACATCTGTATACATACACATACACAAGAATACATTTACATACTTTTTTTACCCAGACAGACAGCAAAAATAAAGTAAAAGGGATGTTTGTCAGCTCAATGCATGTGGCATTGAGTTAAGTCATGTTGGGTGCTTGCACTAAACAATGACAGCTTTGTTGAGTTGTTTTCTGTGATCTAGGTTTGTTTTGCATCAGCCAAACAGACTTGTTGTTTGGGCATTTTATGTAGTGAGGGTATTATTCTGGTCCCTGGCCATTGATGCTTTCTGGTTTTAGACAAGAAGGGTTAATGCAAAGCCAATTCTTCCCTACCAAGAATAACCTTGTCTTTGGTGAAAACATGCCAAGGCCAAACTTTGCACTTGGTCCTTCCTGTAGGTGGAAAAGGGGTACCAGGTATGCTTTAAAACATCTCTGAGGATCACAAGTATAATATTCACATGCTCAGCCCAACCCAACAATGCTTTTTGGGGCACCTTGCTGACTTTTGAGACCAACGAGAATTAATCAACTGGAGAGAAAAATCAAGTTAGTAAACATCCACATCCCATGAATCATCTCACTATGATAGTATCACTCCAAGACACAAGAAGCTCGGGGTTACTTACAGGACAAACTCAAGGGTTGGGGGGGTTGAGAGATGTCAAGTAGAACATGCTGTAATTTTGCCATCGCTGAGAATCTTCATGCCATTCTTCTCCTCATCACACTTAAAAACTTCCTCTTTCTTTCCCCAACTAGTCCATTCCATTGATTTCCCAAGCGTTCTTCATTTCAGACCAGTTTCAAAGCTCTGCTGAGGTCACCATCCATTTTCTTTTATTAATGCCTTTTCTTCTTATCCTGGAGCAAAGCTGGAGCAATTTATGCCCAATTCAGACTGACTGGTGCTTCCACTAGAGGCACAAAGCCAACCTGCATCATACGGAAGGCATTACACAGTAGTCAGGTGACTGAAACAAAGGGAAAACATTGAAATAGAGAGGGAGAATCGTTTAGGAGACTGAGAAAAGGAAGGAATACAGGAGGACACATGATGGGGAAAGAGAGCTTGTTTAAACACCAGCCTTGGAATGTCATCTGCCTGCATGTCAGTACATCTGTTTGTCAAAATATTGTTTGCAGTGTCTTCAGTGTCTGGAGTGGTTTAATGTCATCAGCTGTAGACGAGTGAAGAGTCAGACATGTTGATTTGTTTTGTAACGTTCGGCTAGGCGAGACAGAGAAGACCTAGCCCAGAGAAGAATAGACAGGTTCAGAAAAGGCCGTTTTGGCTGCTGGCGTCAGTGAATGATGACGACGCATTTGTTTGTTTGCACTGTGTTGTATTGGCACTTGAGGATGCATGTCAGAGATCCCTTGTAAGCAGTGAAGTTAAGGTGATGTGTCACAGTGGAGTGTGTCTTGTTCTCCCATAATAAAAAATCAATTGGAGAAAGCTGAAAGGGTGCGGGAGCCAAAACTACTTGCACCAACAACCCCAAATCCATCAATGTGTTGTGCCAGGTAGCATGTCTTCATTGGCAGTGTTGGTTCTGTGGGAGGGTGATGGGTGCTAAATGTTGCATGATCAGGTGTCTGTCAGGATATCTTGCAGTTTGACAAGTAAATCAGTGTTTGTCCATCTGGAGAAAGACGAGACTGGTAGTGTTGCAAGTTTAAGTGACTTGTGTCCAGCAGTGTCCAGATATACTGAGTGTTGCACTTGATTTTCTGGAGGTTTGTGCTTTTGTACTGGTCTTTAGATGTACAGCAGGAATGTAAAGAGCAAATGGCCATGATCAAGCACCAAAGAGCAATTAATTCAAAAGGCTTTGGTTGCAGAACCAAAAAAAAAAACAAGTGGCTATGTCCACAATAGGGCTGCAACAAACAATTATTTTGAAGATTAATTAATCTATCAATTAGTTTTATGATTAATTATTAATCTGTGGATTATTAATCTATTTATTATTTTCTGATTAGTCAATTCATTCTTTATTTAACCTACAAATACATAACCTCTGCCATTATTCTTTTTACTTTATATTTAAGCATTTTCTCATAAGCAATACATAAATATAAAAAAATAAAGTGCCTAGAATTACAAGGCTATGAATTAGCATTGCCATACTAGCCATTAGCTTCTGCTCTAGTCTTCTTTTATGTGAAACCTAATGAGGATTAGGTATGGATGTAAACAGCACTAAATGTTGACACAATTCTCGCGTATCGTTATATTTTTGTAATTGATAATGACATGCCGTTGCAGCCCTAGCCCACAATGCCATGTCCTAAATTCCCCATATCACAGTATGAAAGGTGGATCAATGCTGGAAATGATGCCATCAGAGTCAGCACCAAAATGGTGGTTACTCAGTAAGCCATTTGCCCCTTACACCACTTACTTGGAATGGGTTCTGCAGGAAAAGGTAGCTTGTGAGATATGAGAAACACATCCTGACCATCACAGGTATGTGCTTTACCTCCTCCTCAGAAAGTCAAGAAAACATACACAACATATGATGTAGAAGTTGGTATGCCTAATACTCACAACAGGGGAGGTGAAACAGAGAATTCACTATTCACTTCACTACTGTTCTAAGATGCCCCAAGCTCACCTATTTCTATTACCCACAGTGGCAGTAAGGGTGCTGAGCAATAGCAGAGATGATGTGGGGTTAATGTTACCTTGGTTGCTCAAGTTCGGATTGGTGTAGTCCCATGTGTCCTGGTCATTCTTAAACACATTAAGACGTGTTGGCTGTGTGGATAAATAAAGAATTCACCATTAAATATATTTTGTTTACTTATTAAAAGATATTTGTTGTCCTAGAACCAACTATTTCAAAATTTAAAGGACCCCTACCTTGGCATACTCAATCTTCAGAGTACAGCAGCCAGAGTATATATCAGCCCCATTGAGTGAGGCTTTAGCCCTTTGGGCACTCTGCACCGAGTCAAATGTGAAGGATGTTAAAGAAACGTGCAGGTAATCATGGGTGCCCTTAATACAGAGGTTGTTATTTTAAGTATTCTTGGGATGCAACACATCATTTACAGTTTGCAAAAGTATACATTCTCAAATGTATCATTCATATGTGTTAGGCGTATTTACTCCCGACATCATAAAAAAACTGGATGGGAAGTAAACACAAATGACAAGTACACAGCAACCTTTTACATTTTATGATCTTCACAGAACAGCTGCAGTCTAACAAAACTCTTTTATCTACAGTCTAAAACATTAAAGGATATTCCACCATGGCCTGGACACCATTTTTCCTGAAGATGACAATCCTCTGAACAGGACCACAGTTGTTGCAAATAGTATACAGAACATCCTGTAAAATAATAAGACAGTTAGCACTGAAAGAAAAACACATTTGTAAAGCAAAAGAGAAATAAGATTAGATTAGTTGTGAGCTTTACCGTGGTGATGGGATAAATAGGGTTCATTATTGTGAGAAGCAAAACATTATTAACACTGCGCGAATCATCCGGGTCACCCGGCCTGGATATCTTCTGACTGGTAGAGTAGTTTACGAATGCAGGATGTCCGGCAATGTAGATCTGGTTGTCGTTCGCGTAAGTAACTGCATTACAAGATCCGCTCATATCCTCATATTCAACCAGGGCTTGACGCTTTTTTGGCATCAGTACAACATAACTGCAGAGAGATGGAGTGATCCGTAATGCACTTTTATTTTAATACTTATTTTAATATTCATTTTGTCTTATTTTAAACCATTTAAAACATCTTGAAGCCCCCTTGGAAGTTTGTTGAGGCCAGTTGAGTAACACTGTGCTAAATCTGTGCTAAAATAAAAAATGCAGCTTTTCTTAAATTATTTTGGCAAATGTAGGTAAAGTTTAAAGATATGGAACAATGCAGGAATTACTGACACTAACATGCATCCCTGTTTGGTCTGCAGCAAAAGGTGAATATGCAAAAGCGCCACTTATTTGTGCATAGCAAAATTTTCCATTAAATCAAGGTCAAATACGAATGCAGTTTGGAGCAATGACATGAATGCTTTCATCTATAATTCTGGAGTATAAAAGCAGACAAGCTATAGCAAGACACACAAGCCCCGCCCTGAGTGGTGAGTGACAATGAAGGGATGCCCAAATTATAAAGTGAAATTGACTAATTACCAAAATGTTATTCTAAAGGTGTATGTGATTGCATATGTTAAACCTATAAAGCAATTTTATAACCAAAAAAATGGGTCACCACCAAAATAATGTTGCAAACCCCTTAGGTAAAGAAAAACCATATACAGCCGCAGCATGCAAATTACCTGATGGTTCCAAACTCTTGCAGAGCTTCAACAATGTCTGCCTCCAGAACACCATCCACTAACCCTCTGACATGCACCACAAGAGAGGGGAGGGTCTTATGAGGGTCATTGTAGCCTTCCTACAACATACAATTTTACACATTAGTACAGGAGCAGTCAAAACTGTAATTGACAGTATTTTACCTGGGTGATAGACTATTACATTAACATGAATTGGTAATCATGCATGCAAACTATCCTATAGCAAATATTCTGTTGAGAGTTCTAATGCCTTTGTACTTGTGCAACAATCACCAACACCAGCACCAATCACCAACAATCAGTTGTTTGCATACTGCTGTTACGTGCTGCTACAAATGCAAACTATTGTCTCACATTTTATTTTTAATCTATAATGGTTACATGCAACAGAACCCATTCATTCGACAGCCTTTTAGAAGAGCACGTTATTTATAGCAATCCAGTTTATTCTAATATACCAAACATTCTCAAACATTCATCATGTTGTCCTATTAAAACAGCTAACCATTTTCTGAAGCATAAACCTCAGTTTGCTGTAATCTAATTGTTTGGTTAGCTGGTTGGCTAACTACTGCTATTTTAAGCCTGCAAGCTAAACAGAGCCGCATCAGGTAAAGTCCATATTAAAATATTTGACTATATGTGCATCAAGACTCGTCTTACGGATGCCATTGCCCCGTCGTTTTCGGTTTTTTGGCGTTTTGTCGCTCTGCCACCTTCGCTGTAGTAGCGCGTTGTCTGCGTCGCCATGTTGTCCCGTTATGATTCACGCGCATCAAAACGAAATGGATGAAAACTACAGAAAATGGGCCAGGCGAAGCCACGCCTTCCAAATAAGATCAGCGAGTCTTATTGGTGCAGTTTTGCGGTCAATCACTAAATGTAACCCAATAAAATTGTTTCATCCTACGTTAAGGTTCATGTTTGGATACCATTTGCTAGACTACACTTCCCCTACTTGATACGAAATCCCAAAAATATCGTCGGGTTATTTATCTTTTTTAGGTTCTTATGATCACGAAATAATTAAAATATTTTTCTCGTGATCTTACGATACAAAGGTTTTTATCGAAATGAAGTAAAAATGGTAAATTAAGCTAAAAGAAAGATTTATATTAACAAAGTGCCGCAGTTCGAATAATATTAATGGGAGAAAGTGGGTAGGTTTTTTTGTGGCAGGTTGTTGTATAGTCAGACAGAGGCGCGCTGTTTGAGAAAAGCACACAAGGAAGACGCTTCCTTGAGAGCAAGAGAGAAGTAAAACAACTATTAACTGCTTTTTATTATTTTTATTTATTATAAAGAAATATGATTGAACATTACAAAAATAATATAAGTAAATCCAGATACACAAAATATAAAAGCAATCTTATACTGTAGAACAGTGCTTTAAAGGGAGAGAAACAAAAAGATAAATAAATAAATAAACAAACATAAAATTAAATTAAAACAGAAACAACTAAACTATAGTTCACATTTCTTCCTTTTTACTTAGGACATTTTCAAAGGTTACAGCAGGGGAGCTATATCAGAAAATTATTTTTCCATGAAATCTAACAATATGACATTCTTTTTGTTACTAATTTGCATTAGAGACTTTCTCAAAATTTCCATTTCTGGTAAAAATAAATTACACTTTGGTATGCATTTCGCAATTTCTGTTTATAAATATAATATTTATGCAAAAAGTAAACCTTAACAACATACTCAATCATTTTACTTTTGTGTGAATAAGTACAAATAACATCTTTTACAGAAAGCATACAGTTAACATTTCTTTGCAGAAATAGAAAGGCACTAACATCACACACACAATTATAAAACAAATGACACAAGTCTTCCTCGTGTGCAAGTATTGTCAATGT
>JAZGTJ010018899.1:0-11182 GCA_036877575.1 Botia almorhae | reverse complement strand
CACTCATGCATGATGGCACACACAGTCTCTGTGTCCTATATACACAAATATCCACACTGACAATAAAGAGTAAATAGACTTATATTATTATATTTATATTTTGGTTATATTTGTTATGCATCCAACTTCTTGGGTGCTTCAATGAAAGCACGGAAATCTACTTCTGTGTATAAAGGTGCTAATTTAATGAGTGACCTTTTTGACCCCTTGGACTCACTCTGTCTGTCTATATGTATAGCTTACCTATGATGATGGTGTTGTAGGACACATGCTCAGTGATCTTGCCGTCATTGTAGAAGGCGAGGTGCCAGGTGCCTGAATCCAGATAGCGAATGAACTCCGCCTCATGAACATTCACTGAACGTGCCTTCCGTGCTCCCTCCACCTCCACCAGTCCCCGCTTCTCTTTAGCTATCAGTCGACTGCCATCTAACAGCTCCACAAAGTCATACTGCACACACACACACACACAGAAGAGTGAGTGACCGTTCCTTTACAGGAACAATGAGTCTCATATCTAAACAACTCGCCAACACAAGGTTTGGGTGTTGTAGGTAGTTGCCAGGGTGTTGCTATGTGGTTACAAAGGTGTTCTGAATGGATGCAAGTAATTGGTGTTTAATTAAATTGATCAAGAGCACATATTACTGAATGAAATTCTGATTCACTCCCATTAAAGCCCATTTCATACCCTATCCCTTATTGCTTTCCTGTAGCTCAGTGGTTAGAGTTAACAACAAGGTCATGGGTTCGATCCCAGGGATTGGCACATATTCAGAAACAATGTGTAGTATAATGCAAAGTCGCTTTGGATAAAAGCGTCTGCCAAATGCATAAATGTAAATGTCTATACATTACTATTAGCATCAGAACTAGCTATGCTAGTGTGTAACTTCTTTGATTTTAATACAACCGTACAGCATGTGTATCTAATGGAATATTTACGGGAGAATTTACAAATTATAATGCAACAGAATTGGTTCTGATGATTTATTTGTAAGACAAGCATGTGGCTTCAATGCAGGAATTGCTGTTTGCATATATATTGCAGGGAATGTAATAAATAATAGCCTTCTTTCATTCCGACACCTCTTGTGAGTGATAAGGAAATTTAAAAAACACACTCAAAATTTAAGAAAAGTTTTATATTTTTTGTGGCTGCTCCAGCGATTGAGTCAAGGCCTCTGATGAGTTTAACACACTGTTCTCAATTTACAGTTAAATTAAAAAGATATTTGTCTTCTAAGAGACCTTTTGGAGAATGACACAAGAGAAGGAGATTAAGAATGAGCAAGCGAGAAATTACAAGACATTGTCTAACAAAACAAGCATAGGACGGTTTGATCAGTGGGGGAAACAGAAGTCTCCACGCCTCTGTATGTCAATACCCCTTCAATTTACCCTTTATTCTGCCTTTAAGAAACATATTGATTCATTTGTGGCAATTAAAGCACTCTGTCAGTCCTATTGACTTATTCTGGAGACCTCCAGACCGCCAGTTATCTCTATTAAGCATTTACAGGGTTTGCGAGGTACCCTTGAAGAAATACAGGTGCTGCTGTTGCTTGGCAAACAGAGAGTAGACGGACAAGAAGAAATAATTGGTTTGCTTGCGAAGGCCAAGCCGAGTTTTTAATCAGTTTTTAAAAGTGGGCACAACATAAGTATGAATTGCTTCGAGTCTGAATTACTTTGAGAGACAGGGCTGATGAAAATTGGACGGGGTTTGTCTGGCTCTGCCATGTAGCTTCGAAGGTCAGGTTTAAATTGTGACAAAATTGACAATCCTTTGAGTTATGTTTGGTGTATGCCATATGTAGCAGTTCTGTGAACCTCATGTAATAGGAAGGCAGTAATTGGAATAGCGGACGCTGTGATATTTCATACATGTAGTTACACTGAGAATTATGACTTCACTTATGAAATGGAAATTACCAGAATTATGAATGTGAAAAACAGCACCCTACAAAAGACTGCTCAATTATTCTTGGTTTGGCATCACGCATTGGATGCGATGGGGCTTTTAAATGCGATTTGTTGAATATGAACACCAATATCTCCAGTGTTCTGTTAAAACCAGTGTTTTGATCTGTGTCAGTTAAGGTGGTCCATTCATTTTGTGAAAAACATGAAAATGTTCCACAAAGATGTGATCTGATACCTGAGTGTGTGTGGGAGGCAGCCCTTTCCGACCGTAAACCCCCACTAATGCGCCTCTCTGGACGGAGATGTTGAACTTGAGGGACTGTGGCTGGTCAATGTAGAGCTGAGAGCGCCAAAACGTTCCCGGAGGCACATCTTGTACGGCCCGACGGCCCACATCCACCTCGCCTGTGTCTATGGTGTTATTCTCCTGAAAATACACTCCTAGTGAGAGAAAGAGAGAGAGAGATAAGGTGAGTCTTTGCTTATGTCTGAGAGAAAAACAGGGTGAAAACATGTTTAGGCACAGAACCCTTAAGGGGCGTTCATACTGGCAGTGATTTGCAGCAACAAAGCGACCGGACGTTATTCATTTTTAATGAGAGTAGGGATTTGAGGTGACATGCATGACAGTGAAAGTTGGGGACGCAACAAAGTCGAGGAAACATATGCAAATGAGCTGCGACGCAATGCTTCTACCAATGGAAATGCAGGCAGCGGAGCTCACGTGATCTGTCTACCGTGAAATTCTGTGGTTCAGTGTAGGCAAGATGGAGGAGAAATGAATAGTTACTGTGAGCAATTTCCTTGATCTATAAGGTTTGCCTCTGCCCACATTCAGGGAAATAATAAAAAAGAATGTTTGAAAACCACGTTGAACAATGAAATTATCTGCATTACAAAAGCGTTTGATTCATGCATTATGAACAATCATTTATCTTAAGATAATCATTTATCTTGACGTGATGCGTTATGCACTGCTATACGCGAAAGCTTTCCGCGCAAAAAAATTTACATGTTACATTTGTGATCACAGTTTTAAGGGCTGAAAGTGAAGTCTAGCAGTAGGAATGTTGTGATAGAATCACTGTCAGTGCGAATGACCTTTTAATTCTCTAAAAATACAGTACAACATAATTTGTGTGCACTAAGGGAGTCTATAACAGATAATGAAGATAATGAAATGTATTATGAGTGAATTTTAGCTCTACCTAATGAAACCGTATAGCCTTACATGTAATCAAACATTCATAAGAACTACGAGTTATCTAATATCAAAAATAATTAAAACCTTTTTTTAAAACACTGCTTAGCATGTTTTAGTCACTCCCCTAAAATGTTTTCCTACCAGCAACATTAACCAATTTTAGCAAACATCCAGCCTATGCTAAGGTAAAACACACACCCACATTTGAATATACATACTTCCCTGCTATACAGTATGCATAAAGCAAATGTCAAATGAGTAAGAGGCCTGACACTCAGTATTGATGACACAGTAGGCAAACTATATCCAGATGAAGTATTCCATCTGCAGAAATTCTAAAGTGTGCTGGGTGAGTCATGTGAGAAGTGCTACAGTTACCAAGAAAATTTAAATGTTTTTGTTTAGAAAGATTGTTACAATTGTTTGCATTAGTGAATGTACATCATAGAGCAAATAACATATGGCTAAAATATGGACAATTCCAACATGGCAGATGTAGTGTCGCCAGGAATGTACTTATTCTACACACCTGCATACTTAAGTATGCAAGTTAATGGTTTAGAAGCAAGTGAATAAATACAGTACATGCTCTAAAGGTATGACAACTGCTTTCATCCTTGGCTTTGGTCAACAGGCAATTTCATTTCCTAATAAAACAGATTTTAGAGCAAACTTGATCCATCTAATGCAGTCTAGAGTTTATAAAGCTCAGGCAAAATTACCATAATGGTAATTGTCGAGCCACCATTTTATTTGAGGGGCCCTTTTTATACAAGCCAACTGTGGTAAAATTACAAGCCGAGTGGAAGCGAAGCTATTTGACTCTTCCCTTAACAAGCGGGAAAGCTAATGTCTAGACATTACACGCACAACACGTTCCTCCAACATAAGCTTCAGCAAAACATATTCAAACCCCTCACAATGTGTTGCAAGGCAACGGTGCAGAATGGAGCAGTAATGGAGGAAGGAGAATGGGCTATGCTCATATGCTAGCTAATGGAGAGCAGCTGGCATTAATATTGCATTAATTATTATTGCGTAATGCCTTAGCACGCAGGCAATAACTGCGCGCGTGTTGCTAATGCAGTCAGCCGGCTACATAAAGAGCATGTTGAAGTGAATGAAAGAGTAATTAGGGAGGACTTGCTGACTGTTAGTTTTAATGTGAGGTTGCCCGTGGCCCTAAATGTTCTACAGAGCAGAGAGGGAGACAGAAGCCATCTGTGAAGCTCTGATCAACAGTATTGTCCACAGGAAGAAGGGAAGGGGACAGTGTCCTCAAAGAATGCCAACAGAGAAAAGGATTTGCTTGTGAGCCAGGAATGCCCGGGGTGTTTTTTGGACATGAATATAAAATTGGCATTTCAACATAAGAAACAAAGAGTAGTAAAAGGTTTCTTTTGGCCAGAAACAAACTCCCCCAAACCTTTTTTTAAATCTCTCTTTCTTAAGCTTCTCAGCTCATTTCAGCCAAACTCTCCTGATCTTTACTATTTAAATGTGTGTGTGTGTGTGCATGTTTTTGTGTGTGAAGGATGCTGGATGATAATTAAAGCTGCAGTAAGCATTGTTTCTTTGGAATAGCATGGATAAAATTTGCCTACAACCTGACAGATATTATTAAAGTAGATGTCTTGCAAAATGACAGTCCTAGGCTTTCTAAACAGCATAAAAACCCAGCCTGGATGCATCAGCCAATCAGAATACATGGAGGCGGCTCTATCAAAACATTTACATTTAGGCATTTAGCAGATGCTTTTATCCAAAAGCACTTACAAGGTGAGGAAAACAATGATGAACTATATCATAGGGAGGTAACAACAAAACGCTGTACAAAGTTACATAGTTACAATATTACAACATTTCAACAACTGTTTGGGATGATGCCTGGTGAGGACTATGCTAAGGTTTCTGGCTGTTCTTGTTGGTATTATGACTGTAGAATGCAGCTGGACTGTGAAATTGTGCAGAGCTGTAGGATGGGCTGGAAAAACAAGAAGTTCTGTATTAGCTAGGTTGGGTTGTAGGTTTTCTTATCCAAGCTGAGATGTATTCCAGACAGGCTGTGATGCGTGCCACTACTGTGTGATCATGTGGCTGGACAGTGTGGATTTTTTAAGCAGTGGAGTAGTCTGGGCTTGCTTAAACGCAGTGAGAAAAGTGCCAGTGAGAATGAATGAGTTCATGATGTGTGATTGTGCTCGATATAGACTGTAAAAGAGGGGAGGAGATCAGGTAGAAGGGGCAGGTAGTGGCGTGGCTAAAGAGAAGTTTGGAGACCACAGCCTCACTGAGCGTAGAAATAGAGGAGAGCAGGGTTTTGGATGTGGATGGTTCATGTCCTGGGGTTTGTGGTGGTGGGAACTGGCTGCTGATGGATGCGGTTCTTCACAACATTGCTTTGTTTAAGCTGCCAGCTTTTGCGTTAACCAATGGTGTGAGCTTGAAGCAGGACTACCTGTTATGCTAAACAATCTGGGGACTGGGGAAATGTCTGTCAATAGTCATTATATTTTTAATAATGTTTGGTGTTGCCAGCACCATGGAAACTACACACTGCAGCTTTAAAAATTAACATGAAAATTTGTTTGTGACCAATTTTGCCAGTGTAACCTGGCACTTTTATTCAGAAACAG
Organism: Botia almorhae; assembly: GCA_036877575.1. Classification (NCBI taxonomy): domain Eukaryota; kingdom Metazoa; phylum Chordata; class Actinopteri; order Cypriniformes; family Botiidae; genus Botia; species Botia almorhae. The sequence goes on along the minus strand of JAZGTJ010018899.1, from coordinate 5,416 downwards.
GATATTTAACAAAAAATTGAATGGAAATTGATTTTAGAACTAGAAATTGGATCATGGAAATCGTAGGAGTTACATATTTGGTAGACCCTGGCGGTTGGAGGGGAGGGATTATAAATAAAATGCCTCAGTAATATCCTCAGAAAAGTCAAGCTGTTTCCGGAAGAAACCTTTCTCTTTTCTTTAGAACAATGTGGACCAATGAAGTATGCACTGTAAGCTCCGGAACACATATTAATAAGGCAAATAGGTCAGTCACGTTGACTTAAGTAACATTAGCAGTAATACTTCCAACAAAATAAGAAAATTAAAGTGAGAGAATATCTTCAAGCTACCGATATGCTCTCTCATCCTTAACCAATTAAGAGAAAGATAAGCTGTGGTTTTCCCACTGCAGTTTGTGACAGATGAGGACAAGATGCTCTTGGCCAGTTTCCTTCAACAGCATGCAGCTAAACCCACTAAAATAAAGAAAATAAAGAATAATGTGACTGATAACTTCATTGCAAATGCACACGTCCCTCTGACAGTCCTGTTTCCATCCCTCTATTTCCCTTTGATTTATTCTCTACCCCCAGTCTCACTTTATACCTATTAATCACTTCCATCCTACCATTCCATCCACATGCTTTCCTGGTCATCACCCCACTGTCTCTTTCACTGACTCTCTCTCTTTTTATTGGGTCATGAGAGACTGCAATTTTGCCTAGCATCTCTCCTCTTTCCAAATGCATTCAGTTGCAGATTTAGCGCATCTTTATGACTTTGAGAAAAGTCACTTGAGCGTTTTTTAATTCATTAAAGCTTGTGGAAGTGTGTCTGCGTGTGTGCATTAGGGGAAATGCTGGTATATTCATTAACAGCGTCATGCTCTCAGTTGTTGCGGTGGGACTGAACGGGGGAGCGCAGAACTGCTCAGATGCTTAGATGATTTGTTTTCAGAACGGTGTCACACATAAATAAGGGCCCTTGAAACAATGCTAAATACAAAGTTTGGTTCCACTCCCAGACACCTAGGGAGAAAAAAAACAAAAAGTTGGATAAAATTCACTTTTTAAGAGCGAAACTATCTCTTCTGTGCATCTGTGTGAGGATGGCGGGGTCTCTGAAGAGAATAATTTGAATACAAAGGAATGAGTGCAAGGAACATGAAATTATTTTCTGAAAAGTAAAAAGGCTAGATTGCTTCCAGTGCTCAGTGTTTATGGAAAAAAACAGCAATACACGCAAAGTCCTTGCATGCTAATGACATCCCCAACAACTAGCATGCACACAAACATATTGGCCTGTGAAGTGAAGCTGTGAATCTAAAGAACATTCTGTCATTTAGGGGAGAGACAGCGCTGAGGCTATTGTTCCTGGTTTGAAAACACACACAGAGGCAGACGAGGCACTTGAAGCTCTTTTATGGAGGGAGTGCTTTTAGGTCAGCTGTCTTTCAAAGCAAGGTGAACTGGAGATGACAGCAGCAGCACCATCACTTATTACTCGCTTTTTGTGTGTGTACATACTGTATCTAACAGATCTGCAGCCGTTGGGTAAGTCAAACTCAGGTGTATGCGATGTATGCACAGCCTGTAAATATGACTATGCGACTATGTGGATTCGCTCTGTGTGTCTGTGTGTGTGGGCAGGTTTTCTATTCCTGTGGGTGTAAAATTTCTGAAAATCTCATCAGAAAAACAATAAACCTGACAGAAATGGCTTGTGGGGACATCCCTGCGAGGATAAAAGGTTCAGAAAAGCGTACAATAACGCCTTAATTCTAAGGCTGTCAATTTAATTGGTTAATTTGGTATGATTAATTCTATAAAAAAATAACGCAACAAAAAATTAGTGCATTAACTTGAATGAACACAAATTAACAATTCATGCACCCTGACTAGTAATTAAATTTTGCTAAAAGAATGTTTCCTACATTTGAAGCTATTCAAGCTTGAAGTATATGGAATCAGATTTGTGCTAATAAAAACGAACACAAACTTCCATAAAACGAACACAAATATACAATGAGAAAGAAGCAAAACACTAAAAATGAAAAAAATAAACTCAATAGCAAATGTTTAACATTGTTTTCAAATAAACTGCATTTTTTCTTAGCTGTTTTCTAGACTCGCTTTTCGCAAATCATGGTTTAGAAAAGCGCTCGTAAAGTTTTAGTTTACGCTTTAGGATTTGTTATTTTCAATTCACAAGTTTACGTTTGCCATTCTGGCACAAACCTATTGGGAGGCTGGGGCTTAACTGCGCCTTATTTTATTGACTCGTGAGAGCTCCCTGATGCTGAACTAGACTTCAGTGTAGCAGATTTTTGAGAACTATTTGGATGTGGTTATCAGTATAGTTGTAATGTTTGTTGACAGCAGACAGCACACGGTAAGGTTCTGTTCACACAGAATGCCAATCTTGTGTTCAAAAACAGCTAGACAGCGTACTTAGTTTATATAAGGTTTTATATAGGATTACAGCCATGGTAAGCCTACAGTATTTATATTTTCACAGTTTTGTAGCACTCTGCCTGTCTGTGTTCATGGAGATCATTGTTTTGCGACACACAAATCTTGATCATTTGACTTATTTTGGCAGTTTTTTTTATCTGCAGAAATATGCAAAATTCGCAAGCAACCTGATATTAAATTTTAGTTTAAACTTTCATATATAAATATATAAGCAATGTCACTTCAGGCTGACTTGTGTGAATTTGCTTAATTTATATTATGAATATATAACCATTGACGACATAGATGCAAGGTCATGTCTAGATGCATGCATGCTTGTTTATATTCCCTGAAATCGCCAGACTGCAGTTTTTGCTCTGCTCTCTGCTTACATGCTTGTGACGTGTCCTTTAAAGACAGCCGTGGCGAGCCGGCACACTCAGATCAAGGTTAACTGAAGGAGGTGGTGGTGTTAGCGGCTGTCGGTATTGATCGAGACTAAGCTGTGTGATCGTATGCATTACTGATGGCTTCATTAACTATCGGCTCTTCCACAGGACCCTGCCAACAACCCTCCCATCATCCAGTAGGGCCCTCACGGCAGACTAAAGACCCTCTGCTGGAGGCGTCTGCCAGGGCGAATTTTACAGCTTTATTAATACATTATCATTTCCCTGCACTCTATGCCATACAAATGCTTTCATTGAAAAAGAGATAGAAAGAGATGTGGAGGGAGGGTTGGTGAGAGATGGGCCTCAAGCTAGGAAACAAAAGACAGACTACACTGAATGCAAATTCTGCTCAAATACACCTAACCTGATTGTGTCACTGTTGCTTACGGGGAGATGAATGACTTCCCTTATGCTGTGTAAGTAAACAGCCACTGATTCCTATATAACTGCATCACAATCAATTCAACAGCAATTTATGACCGGCAGACAAAAGCACATCCAATTGTTTAACTCTGTTCACGGCAAATAAAAGTCACAAGGAATAAAAATGTCCTACAGCTGATGCAGTGTCCTGATCTGCAAGAAGGAAGCGAGCGTGCACACGTCCATCACCTCAAAAACAAACACATTACTGTGTGGAGCGTCATCATAATGGCCTTCACACATCTGGCCATTCATCTTCAAAGCATGACTGTGTGTTATGCTGTCAGGGTGTGAGAGCGTGCATAAATACTTAAGTGAGGGAGACCTTGTGGGAATACACCTGCTGTGGGTGGGAATGAACGATGCCATTTGCGTGTAATATTTATTGCAACTTTTAGTTGTTATTTAGCTTTTCGTGTTCTGAGCAACCAGGGTGCGAAATGAACTTTTTGTCACACCAGCCAATGATGAGTGAATATTTCATTAAAATATTTTGCACACAGACACACACACACACAAACACATATTATTGCAAGTATTCATATTTTACAATATACGTACATACCCTGGTAACATTTATAACGTGAAATAGGCACCCACTTTTTGGGTCACGATTGTTATACTGATTTTTAAAGAGATTTTTAAAGTTTTGCTTAGCCACAGTGAAAACAAAAAACTGAACTGAACTATTGTAACACAACAGCATTAGGCGACCAAACAGAAGCCTCTGCCAGCAGACTGCACTGCCAATCAGTCAAACATGCAACTGGTAACCATTGCTAGCACCTATTTATGTGCATTTAAACCAGTTTTGACTGCTGGATGAACATTTCAAATGTATTAATAATGAGCCAGGCTGATAAGATTTGTGTTATGTATGTTATATGTATGTTATGTCATATTGAGTAGCCCAGACCAGAGAAAAATCTCATTTATTTAATATCACTATATTCTGATTGGCTGTCAGTGTGGACATACAAATGACTTAAGGCTGGAAACTCATCATGTCATGCCTGGACAGGCTATGGAGATATGATTGTGACAGACCCCCTAAAGCCTTGCTCAGGGATATAATAGTAGTAAACTCAGCAACTCTTCAGGTCACAAATCAAACCTCCTGGGATCTGAACAACCTTTGGTTTACCCGAGTGTAACACTGGCCTGGGAATATTACGGTAGACAGACTATTACGGTAGACAAAATCTGATAGATATCAAAGTATCTACTGTATTTGGTTGGTAAGCACTTTCCCCTGAGTGATGCATGTATTATATGCGTGTATGCGCCATCCTGTTAAAAAGGCACTCCATTTCACTGACGAGCAGGTTTGTGTGGCAGCTAATATTGGAGACAGGATGAATCCTACTTCTGAAAGCACTGAGAGAGAAAGAGAGAGAGAGAAAGCAGGGCATACAGAGTCTACACTATCTGAAAACTAATTCACATTCTGAAAGACCCAAACAATCTTAGGAACTCATTTATTGTGCATTCTGCATGCACGCACACATCCCCTCTCATATTCTCACATTAAAACACTCTCTTCTTTGAACTCAATATCTCCATCTAAATGTGTTTTTGGCTCATCTTCTTGAATCACAGATGGTTCCCGGACCTATCTGCCACGGCCCTGACAGCAGACACATCAAAGCAGGAGCTCTGATACTGGAAGACTCCTGGAAGAGTCTAAATGCTGAGGAATGTATGCCTATTGCTCTTGTACACACAGAGAGAGTTCGCACTCATCCCAGATCACTAAAACGCAGATCAGAGTGCCAGTTTAAATGGCACACTGCAAAGAAAAATGTTTTTGGAGTGTGTGTGTGTGTTTTGTGCGTGGGAGTGTTTGTGGTTGTAGGGGAGGGGAGGGTGTGGGGGTGTTTATTTAGCTCAAGTTATGTTTATTTAAGGGTGTCTTGGTCTTTATGGTTGAGGGTTTTAGGTCAAAGAGGTGTAGTTGTGTAGGAGTGAGTCTGTTTGTAATTATTATTAGTATTTTTGTGTGGTTTTGTGTGCATGCCTTTTAACCAAATGCAAATGGTTTTGTGTTTGGGAAAGGGCTTAAAGAGATTTGGTACTGGTGCTGTAGTATGTGATTGTGCATGTGTG
>JAZGTJ010018898.1:0-11182 GCA_036877575.1 Botia almorhae | reverse complement strand
TCTCGAACTGGAACCCTCCATGACGGAGACCAAGTCAGATCTGACCACCTCAAACACATGAAACGCTCCACACAAATGATTATGTACTTGATATGTCAGGATACATTTTACGGAACTCGCTAGCACATCCCTGTTTTCATGATTCATATCCCAACATAGTCCTTTGATAGGCTTATGAAGACATACACAGCGGACTAAAACGGCTTCAAATATAATTGGAAAAACGAGTGGTTCCTGCTGGACTGTAAACATGTGCGGATTACTCATTTGTTTTTGTCTGCATTTGACTGCCCTGGTTTCTGCCTCATCTCAAAACATGATTCATGATGGGTTATGCAACATGAAGAGGCGTGTGTGTGTGTAAATACACACACTTTGATCCTTTTGAATAAAAGATGTAATAAATACTAAAAAATGTAATCAAGTGCTAAACTGTAAAAGTTGAAAACATCAAAACACTCATTTTTCGTAGCCACAATAATCTTTGTTGTGTCACTAGCAGCTAGTCTAATTCTACACTGCTTAAGTTATTTTCAGTTTTTTAAGTTATATAAATACAGTTTTTAAAGCGGGAACAAAAGTGAACTTGGATCTCTGTTGGACGCTTTGAGAATACAGGAAGATGTTTCATCATCAGCCAAACAACACTCTCCTCACAGCAGTGGAGGGTTTTATATGTTCAGATCAGGCATAATTTAGCCCTTTTCTGTCTCATTTAAGGTATTGTACTTGAAAGAAATCTTTCAGGGCAGTCAAAGGCTACACACACTCAACATACAACACACTCTTTGAAAAATGGAAATGATCCACACTAAACAGAAGAACTAACAAAGAATAAATGATAAACCTTTGATGCAACCTTTAGCGTTACAATTCAGCTCATAGTGCGACTAGGCATTTGCGCTTTATGTATATTATAGAGCATAATATATATACTTTATATAATGTATCCGTATGTATTTATTATATATACTGTATATTATAGAGTGCTGTGACGGATAGCTTCCCTTTTCTAGTTCTAATACAATAGCTTTTATTTTTCCCTTTTTTATTTCTGTACATTTTAAAAGGCATAAGTTATTATGTTACAAGCACAACAAAAGATATTTTAAAGAACTAACATCTACATCCTCTTTGGTCCACAGAAGAATGACGGCACAAATTCCGAATGGCATGAGAGTAAACAAATGACAGAATTTTTATTTTTGTGCAAACTGTCCCTTTAAGTACCTAGTTCTTCTTTTACAATAGTGGATCTTTTAAACATGCTAAAGATACTCTCCAAGGACAACCCTGTTTTGTTAGCATGTGTGACTCTGCAAACCTCTGTGTGAACTCAGTGTACAGCACACAGGGGAACGAGCAGTCATGACCCGGGTTACAAGGACCCTCAAATACTCTCTGCAGTGCATTCAGGGGTTAGAGCACAGCAGGGAGAGCATTCTTTGGTGTGCTATTGTACCAGAATTTCCACATTCCAAACTCCCAAACACTTTTTAACACTTTGTTAACTGAGAGATCATCAGCTACTGCCTATGAAACAATAATACCACAGCTTATTGAAGCATAAATTTGCTGTAGTGCAACTGGTAGGCTAACGGACAATATTGGCGTAAGGAAATGTGTATTGAACGACCCCAAAATTAATTTTTCTGTACAAATGGTGAGCAAAACAAAGACCTTCACCTTTGGAAAATGTTGACCGTCGACCTCAGGAAGTCAAACATAGTGTTTCTATGAGCTAATAAATTTATTGAGCGTTTTTAGGTTTGCGCCTGTTACCTGTTAACTCACTATACAAGTATTTTTAGCAATACACATAAAAAAAATCTAAATTTACTACAATTGAACATGATCAACATTGTGATGGCGACAAACACAGAACATATCTAATAGCTCTCACAAAAATCTAACGCAAATAAAAAAGGGGAAATCCATGTATATTAATATATTGTTATATTTTTATTATTTATAAGATCACTTAACTAACAGTGAAAGTTTTGTAACCAAAACTCACAAAGTGTTGTGACTGGTCTATGTTCAGAAAATCCCATCAGTCACTTTCCTAACAGACTGTGTATGTTGAAGAGAAAGTTTATAACCCTCAGAGGCAATTTAAGTATTTTCATACTGCACAGAAACATGCAGTAGTTTAAGTTCTTCTGTTTCTGACCTAGAACGTATTCCAGACAGAGTGGGAACAGATTACATTTTATAGGTCACAGTGAGACTCTAGTAAACATATGGAAATACTGGACGGTTGCCATTGAGACATTCATATGTGCTGCACACGTTTACAGCGCGGTGTATAATTATAAAGCCTGTGGTGTTTGAAATGGGTACCAGTCCATTCCTCAATGTCACATTTCATGGCGTTCACACTGAGTGATTCCGCAAAGCGGCAGCTAAAAATGATTGAGAGGGACACGGGCGACGGGACACGGCGCGGGTGTAATAAGGGGGTTGCATCTAAACCCAATGGTGCAAGTGAGTGAGTGTTTATGATAGCGAGATATTGCGTTATGAAGCAGTCATGAGCTTAAGAACTTGATAACTTGAGAAGACAACACAGAGGAGGAATTCTCAAAGTAGACGTTTCTGTTTGTTTAATTCTCTGATCTCTGAATTGCCGTCATCTCATGGTACAGTGTATTTAATTACTGTAAACACTTTCATCTGTAACCGTAATTATGTTTAAAAGTCACTTTACCATCAACTTGAAGAAATATTAAAAGACAGCTAATACTGCAGCTCTCTAAACGACCTCGCAAGGTCCTGATCTAAAATTTTAAGTTTTTTAGATGAGTTTTCCACTCATGAATACAACTTCACTTGGTTGTTGGTGTGCTTTAAATCGCAATTACGATATCGACGCTACTGAAGGCAGCAAAAGTCACTTAGGAAACTTTAACGCTCCACCCCAACCAGTCCAACAACTTTCCAGTTTTCAGCTGTAAAGTTTTGTCACTATTCTACATCAACCCAAAGCTCAGAACACAACATACTGCAGGCTAGATTTAAACCTGTGTTTCCCACATGAGCACATGGGGTCCAGCTATACATGCAATACCACAGGATAACAGAAAAACGATGGGCGTGTGTACTAGTAGGGTGCCACTTGTTCTTTATCATGTGCAAGCATCATCTTAAAAGATGAAATGCTGCGTTACTGCCTTAATGAATTATTACCGCAAATGAAATACAGCAAGTAATACAGTACTGAAATACTAACTAAAGCTACTACATTAACTATTGTAACTTTACATAGATACATCAGAATAGCATTCCTCAGAACATGATGCTAGCAATGCCCTGGATGAATTTTTGATTAATTAATTAGTTTTAATTAGATGAAATATAATTTTAATAGATTTAATTAGGTTACCTTTAATTACATTGAAGCTTTAAGATTAATTAGCAACAACTACAAAATTTAGGAGTAAGACAGTTAAAAAGTTAAGCGATCAGCAAATTCTTATTCATTTGCAAGCATATAAAACACAAGCACTCCACAAGATCTTTTAATGGACTTGAAAGGATGTTTATGTAATTCTGACCTATTTCATCCAAATATGTAAACGAACAGGCCACTTGATCAGCAGACAGGTTATTGGTTACAGCCCCACAGAGTCAATGAATGTAAGAGAAAAACATAAAAAAAAACTGCATGACAATAAAAAACTGCTTTAAATTTTTTAACACAGATTTTGTGGTATAAAACTTCAGTATTCTCCAAACAGAAATGATCCTAACCACAAACAGAGACTCACGCTAAAATATTACTGAGAAACTGCTCCAGAAAATCACACTAAAAGACTATTTGTAGAAAATCACGCAATACTTTTAAGGAACCTCTTTGTAAACACAACACTTTGCAGTACAGAGGGCCAACAGTGCATAAGTAGGCCGTGGCCCTTATAAGACCTCATCATGTATATATAGAAGGATTTAAGTTAACTCCAAACCACAACACTGTCTCTTCAGTGTAACCTGACACAAATGAGTCAATTACACATTAAACGACGTCCTCTGGGCACTACAGTCAACATTAACATTCGCGTGCAGTGGGCGAAGAATTCGTTTAAACTTAAACATGGCCGTGCGCAGAGACTGGTTACCTCAAAAACAGCTTGAGGCCTGTATCAGGAAAGAGGAAATGAATGTAAAAACAGTGTCAATGATTTGACCAGGACGTATCATGATTGAATTTATACAGAAAAATCACATTTTGGGACGAATAATGTATTTTGTATGAAAACTGAAATTTGAAAAATGAACTGGAGTTCATTTGAGTTCATCTTTCCTACAGATCTGGAGACAGGTCAGGCATTACCGAAAGGCTCTAACTAAATCTCATCACACATGATAGAAAAATCTGGGTTCAATTTGTGGGTCTTGACAGTGAAGAGCTATTCAAACTGCACCTTTCAAAACAATTAAAGGCCTTTTTGGATATGATGTAGGGCCTCACTTTACCCCTTATTGAAAATAAGTACCAAGACTTTAATCACATGTTTTATAAATGATGACAGTGGAAATTATGTGTCACCAGCATGATGTAAAACACGGACTGGACTTCAAGCATTTGTGCCACTCATGGCTTGATAAAATAGCAAATGTACAATATTAAAAAAAGCTGCTTCACAATGTCATAGAAGAACCATTTCTGGCTGTATGGTTTCCTAAAGAACCTTTAACATTTGTAGAACCTTCCTGTTTCACAAACAGCTTTGTACTTGGAAATGGTTCTTTAGAATATTAATAGGTAAGAAAGAAATGGTTCTTTTAAAAACCTTTGGCTTTGGAGAAACTTTTAAGAACCTTTATTTTTAAAAGTGCTGGTTCTGTCATTGGTTCATTGGATGGCACTGGCTACCTCCAAACACTTATAGGCAAGACAAGCTTGTTTTGTTATAATGGCTCATTGGAACACAGCACTCAAATTAACAGTATAAATACTGCTTTTTATTTGCCATATTACATACTGCTAAAGTTAATGTCTCTTACTCACCAGGCCGATATTTACATGCCTGTAAATTTAGGCATGAAAAGCACATGTGTTTTTTATTTGAAACCTCTTCCGTTCCTCCCTAAAGCAATGGTCACAGTATTGCAGATATTATATTTTCATGGAAATGCATAAATCCAAATAAATGGCAGTTCCAGCAGAATGAGATCCAGGTGATAGCAAAAACAGACACAAGTGCAATAGAGAAACAGCACAACATGTTACAGAGTCATAGGTTTGGGATAAGTGAATGTTTATATCTTTTAATTAAGGGATAAAGTATAGAACAGGTGACTGAAAAGTCCAAACTGAATTTTGACCTTTTAAAAAAGGTGCCACATTACAGAGTCTAGAATTTGAATAATTCCAATTTTTCCATAATTCCACTATATTATAGGCTATCTAAAAACTATAATTAAAAAACAATGAAACAATGAACTCTTTGTGGTGTTTTTTGGCATATTCTGTTCCACAAAGAGACAGAATATGCCAATATTAGAATGACATCAAGAATAAATAGAATATTTTAAAATGAAGAGTTCTATTTACTGCTGAAAATAATTCAATGGAAGATATCAGTTTCAACGATGTCTGTTTTATCTCCTGATATGACTGGCTTTCAAGTACAATCATGACCATATGTACTTTAAAAATAATTAAAAATGTACTGAGCAGTTAGCTATTAGAATTCCTAGAGTTAAAGACTACATAAAGATTTGAATACAAAAGCATATTGACAGCGTAAAGCTATATGGACTGTGTTTGGTTCCAGTGGGTCATGGTTGGAACGCAGCTGTTTTTTGGTTTATCTGTGCACCTGCATTAAACACATCGGAATGTTTCCTGAGCTTTCCGACTGAAATTTCACATAACAACTGGGCCGGTGAAAAAAACTTTTCCGTTTCCTTTTAGAAAAGCAAGATTTTAGAACATGTTGCATGAATCATACAAGACTCAATAAAAGCTGTCAGTGTGTTCTTACCGAGCCATTGATGTGGGCTAATATAGGTCTTTAGACCAGATTTGTTTTTACCCACAAATCTGGGACAATTCAGTTTGAAAATTTCAGTTCTATTAAAGTATATTATATATTCAAGTATATTAAAACGTTACAATGACTTACCAACTGAAAGTTTATGATTAAAACTACTCAACGCCAGCAAAGCAGCTTGTTGAGATCATGCGAAATATAAATCAACTGTAACCAATAATTATAGCCATCATCTGGTGGCTAGTTTTAATAAAGTCACAGATGCCAGGATTATTATAAAAAATACATTGAAATACGAATTTTTCCTTGTGCATACAGCATAAGGGTGTTGGTTTAGACTGGGAGAAGATACATTGCAATTTAACGTCAACATATTTGTTCTGTTACCAGTTTAAAATGTTAATCAATACATTCAGTATGTATTACTGCAAGGAAATAACAGTCATATATAACAGGAGGCTTGTTTAATCTGGTACTGAGATGCAGGAGTAAGACACAAAAATATTAGCAAGGGAACAATCCATATTTCTGAGTTATTCATGCAAATTATTGACTTTCACTGAATAAAACCTTATATATATCCAAAATAAAGTGCATCATTATTATCTCTTAGGGTTTCAATTACTCTGTACTCAACTGAGGACCTGCGGCAATAAGCTTAATTACACAGGAACAATCCATGTGTAATGAAGGCTTTGCAAACATTCTTCCACACTTTTCCACATTTGGCATGTTGTTAAATTACATATATTACACGATTACACGTAGGCTATTAAAACAATATGTCAAACATTCATTTGTGTACCAATCAGGTATAGCTGATATCTTAAGTTAAGCATGTCCTACACAAGGTTAGAAATGGGGTAAGATCATATACAGAGGCTGTAGAAATATTTTGACAGTTATGCCCTCCCTACATTTTTATGTTAATTGAAATAGACAACAAAAGTGGCAAATATTAGCAGGCATATTTCAGTCATATTTTGCAAATTATTTGTAATCACCCTAAGATCGTTTTTAGAAGATGAAGTAGTTTCCCCTGAGGTAACAATGTTTATTCTATATCATAGTTAACTTTTTATAGAGCATAGCACATTATTTAATGTAGACTATCATGTAGAAGAGTGCAATCTGTTTTTGTTGTTCCACTTATCTTCCACTAACACAAATATATAACCATACTGACTTAAAATAACGGTTTCCGATGCTGCCAGGGTGTACAACGTAAGAGAAACCAATAAAGCCAAGTACAATTACCAAAATCATGTACTTATGTGAAACGTACCAATCTAAAACGTATGCAGATCGATACCTTGTTAAAAAGTCCATTCAGAACAGCTGGTTTGCCACAGTTCAGTCAGTTCAACGTATCGAGTATCAAGCTGCTCTGCTATCCGCTATTTTAGCCTGCCATGCAAACAGAGGCGCTCCGAAGTTTTAACAAAGAACACCCCATACATTAAAATCTATTATTCTCTTATTCATCATAACTAGTCACATACACATTATCCTAAATGAAATACAAGACAACGACGCTTTATCAAATAAAATAATAATACAAAGAAAAGTGCTGTTTAATAGACCGAATGCAAACTTACTGTCTGGGCTGCTGTTTCAAACCATTTGTGAAGAAATTCCTTAATTCCAAGTGATGCGAAAGCTTGAAGATGAAAACCAAAGCTCGCTTTTTCCCTTTTCACATTCGGGCGCACTAAGCTGATGTAAGACACCTCTGGATGAGTGGGAGTGGGAGAGCAAGAGCGAAAGAGAGAGAGAGAGAGAGAGAGAGAGAGAGACTAAAAACTAACATTCTGAGGATTCCTGGGAAAATGCCAAAGTCCCAGAATTCCTCATGCCATACAGAAGGTTTCAATTAAGTCAGACTCCCGTGACCAATCGCAGAAGATTTTCATGAATATATTTTTTCTTTTTCTCCCTTTTGACAGCGCAAAAGAATGCAGACCAGGATTCAGAGCAGCCCTAATACGAACAACACGCATTTACGTATTTTCTGTGATATTTTAAATGCTCTGAACATTTTACGTGTATATGTCCTCTGCCATCATGCGTTGGCTCTCACAAATGCTGGTGGGAGAAGGTACTTATTTAGGCATTTATTGAAGTAGCGGTAAATTTTCCTTTCCCAAATGCACGGTTTATTTTCCTGTGTTTTTATTTTTTATTTTTGGCTAATGTGGGTACTGTGCTAACTGATAATAATGCTTGTTTTAGCAAATACATATTATAATACTTTGATGTAGTAATCTAAATAGTTCACGAAGTAAATGTATTATTACATACTATTACTTTTTAATTACTTATTCCAGGATATAAACTTTGTTATATGTCAAGCAATAGACGTTTTAAAATGTTTTAGTTATTACTAGTTTAACTAGTTTACAAACTAGTTTAAGCGATTACTGTAGGTGATTTTTGCAGAACTTTTGAAAAGGGAGTTTTTGGTTGCATTTCCTTTTAAATCCTTTCCCCGCCTCTATAGAGATGCATCATTCTGCGAGATAATGAGAAAAACAGCCCCCGTAATCTTTTTCCCTTATTTTGTTTTTCGCCAGTTTGGCCAGGGACAGAATATTCAATTATAATTTATAGATGGAAAACTGATACAGAGCTATTGTTACATGAGGGAAAATAAGCAATAAAATATTACTTATAAACTTCTTAGTTTATTTGATAACATTACCTTCCTTGTATATTTTGTACTTAATTCAATTGCTATTAAAATCAACAGTTCACCATGATTACAAACAGCTTTATTTATTGTTAAAAAAATATTTGTTTATTTCTTGTTAGGACCTTCATCCTGGGTTTATGCACCTTACAGGATAGAAAAATGATAGTAAATCTTCCTTGGACTTGGTTTTGAGCCATAAACCTTATGTGCAACCTTTAGTTTTAGAAGACTTGAATTTAAAACCTTTTTATACCAACATCCCATATCATTTTAAAACTGAACTGGATGCCTTGATCCAGTCCAAGGTTTGTTATTAACGTATGTTTACAGTGCATTGCTATGGCGATGCAAATCCAAGAATTTAGAAATTAAGACAATGCTTTCAATGTATCAGAGTATTTTCAACGCTCAAAACAGATTTTGAAAACGTGTCTGTTTATACTAATCACATGCTTGAACCTGGGCAGCCTTCATCTTTGGACTCAGCAATGAGTAAGACTCCATTTACTCTAAAATGACATTATAAGCAAAGAAATGGTCAAATTTTTCCAAGCATCTTTTGAAAACATGGGATAAGAAATGACTTGCCCTATTTAACAATAAATTGAAGTTTACTTATAAACAAAAACAACTTATTTATCAGAATAAATCTTTAATAAATGGATGTGCACAAATATACTGACACAAAGTCAAGAGAAAAGGGAAGGAAACAGGGAAGTGCTCAAGATTACAAGAAAGGATAAGTGCAGAAAGGAGTACAGAGTGAGGGATTCTCAGAGCTCAGACTTTCTCAAGGGCTGAAGTGACAGGAACAGACTCCAACCAATCAGAACCGGTCTCATCAACCATGTGCTGGAAAATCTGATTCAATGTCACTTACTCGAGGAAAAACATACGTCTTCGACAGGCCCACAGACCCACAGAGCAGACAAAACATTTGTACCGTAGTTTTTTACATTAATCACAGACTGTAAAACATTAATACCTTAGCAGTACCCATTCATGCGACATATTTTTAAGAATTCAACCCATATACCATTTTGTATTACGCAAAGCTATTCTGTAATTATAAATTAAACATCCAGAAATATGGCACAATTCTAGAAAAAACAAAATGTGCACGATATAAAAAATAAGTCTTCGCAAAATAAATAGTTTGATCGTAAAATGGTTCGATTATGACCCTTCCTTCATTTTTATTGCACGTGGATTTCACAGTTTCCTCCACCCTGACAGGAAGTAAGATGATGATGATGAAGTGATAAAGACAGTCTTCATTTTGGTTTCTTCAGTGCAGCAGACAGCTCCAGGTTTACAGGCCATTTTTCACGAGCTCGTGGACGCCACTCTCATCGATCATCAGATTGGGTTGGAACGCTCGCCCGTTCACAAGATGCTCCAGCTCCTTGGAGACAACAGAAACAACGAGTCTTAATTCATCCCAGAACAGTTTTGAAGTTACCTAATAGGAACGCGGTTATATACAACAAACACTATCAGTTAAACATTTTCCCAACACAATATTTGTGTATATGCATTAAGGAATATCAAGTCATTGTTTTATTCCAAATTGTTTTTTCTTCTTGCACCTTAAGCTGTATATTAGACATTACTTTTATATTATTTTTCAGGTTATAAATACACCTTAATGACCATGACTCTTACCTCACCGCCATAGGACACAAGAGGGGAGATCTCACATTTGATTGGCAGGTCTGTTCCATCCTTAAGGCTGTGATGAACAGAGCACCAACATGGGTTAACAGGATTAGCATCTACTGTTAGCATATGCTAGCCCGATTAATGATATGAAATGATTTTATGCAATATGGCATTTTGTATCAAATAAAAACAAAGCACTAAAACAGACAGACGCAGACAATATAAAAGCAAGTACATTCACTTCCATAATCATAAATTCATTATAGAAGATTAAAGAATTCAGCTCATTAAATCACTTTATGCAAAATGCCCAAATTTCTAATGCATTTAAATAATCAGATAAAAAAGTTCAGTCATTTTCATAAAACTTGATTAGCACTTTAATTAGATCATTAATAAACGGAACAGTTCCAGATTGCTCGGCATGCCTGATACCCACTTCCCAGCATGCATTGTTATTCTGCCTGTTAGTAGTTGCCTTCTGGGTCAAAGCCTGTTAAATGATGCCAGCCTTTGCCACGGTCAAGTCCTGGATCTGACATCTTCACTCATTGAGCTCTAACAGCTACATTAAGAGCGAAGCCCCATCACCATGCACTAAAGTACATACGACAGTAAAAATAGTTACTTCTGGCTGACTTCAGGAGTGACTGTCCCTGCCGGTCCATGTCTAGAAATGTTGCACAGGAAATCGTGAGGTTACACTACAACTAAAGAAAACAATGTGAATGTGACAGATTCAGAAGGACCTTTGTGAAGTGGCCCTCATGGGAAACCAAGGTGAGTGATATTGTAATATGGTGGATGTTTGGTGAACATACAGCAGGTG
>JAZGTJ010018895.1:0-11183 GCA_036877575.1 Botia almorhae | reverse complement strand
GAGCTGATCTGATGTGATGTGATCTGATGTCAGTTGAGCTGATGTGATGTGATCTGATGTCAGTTGAGCTGATGTGATGTGATGTCAGTTGAGCTGATGTGATCTGATGTGATGTCAGTTGAGCTGATGTCTGTGTGTGTGTGTCTCTCAGGATATGGAAAATAAGATCCGCTCCACGCTGAATGAGATTTACTTCGGCAAGACCAAGGACATTGTCAACGGCCTGAGGTACGTTTACAAGGACACGTGTATAATAACATGTTTGAAACTCTTCCTGTGTCCTCATAAACCAAATCGCTTGAAAAACATACAAACATTTTTTTGCTAATTAAAAAATGCCAAAGGTTTTCTGTGAGGGTTAGATTTAGGGGGAGGGGATAGAATATGCAGTTTTTGTACAGTATAAAAACCACAATGTCTATGGAGAGTCTCCATAAACCACATATGCAAGTGTGTGCGTGTGTTTGAGGGGTTTGTGTGTGAGGTGTGTAAAATTCACTCTCTCACTGAAGGCTTGCAGATGATCTGAAATCTGTGACAGTGAATCACGTAGTATGTTTACAGTATGATTATATAGAATATGCAGTATGATTAGTTAGAATATACAGTATGATTAGTTAGAATTAAACTGCATCAGGTCACTGAGCAGCAGACACTAATGCTGAAGATTCGTCTCTACAGCTGCTTTGAAATCAGTATATTGATTAAACTGACTCGAGTGTGACAGCATGTGAACAGACTGACAAACTGAAGTCAGAACAGTTTCTGTCATCTGTCTTATTCAGACTCAAAGTGACTTCAACATTCTTTCAGTTCCAGATTCACTGAGTTATATTTCATTCTGTCTCGTGTGTTCATTCTCTCTCTCTCTCTCTCTCTCTGTCTCTCTCTCTCTCTCTCTGTCTCTCTGCTGTTTCCACACACTTCACTCTCATTATTTGTTTGACCTTCATTCTTCTTTCGTTCTGTTTGTTTGTCCCTTTTGTTTGATTGTTTGGCTGCAGATCTATTGAGTCTCTCCCTGATAATCAAAAGTACCGTCAGTTACAGCGAGAGCTGTCTCAGGTTCTGACCCAGCGTCAGATCTACATTGACTAGGGTCGGAGGTACAGGCCTGTGTGTGTATGTGTGTTAAACTGCGTCAGACTAACAGCATGCAGGTGCTGGTGAATATCAGAAGTGTTTGAAATGAGCAGTGTGTTCACAGTGTGACAGGCTGCTAGCAGAAGGTTGTAGGTTCAAGTGCTGCATCAATGATCTGTTCCCACCTGTGATCTCACACGCTACAGGATGAATCTCATCTGGGTTATATTTCACTACCGGACAAATCTTTACATTTTAATTTAATAATGTTCAATCAATTACATGTTTATAAAAAACTGCAGTGCTTATTATCCGCTGGTTTTAAAAAAAGCATGAGGTAGTAAAAATGATTTAATGAGTCCAGGGAATAATGACAGCAGATGAATCACAGTAAAGAGGTCCTGTGTATTGATTTCAGTTTGTGCATCAATTATTTGTAGTTGTTTGATTGTGCTGTTAAATTTGAGCTGGAAAGCTTTTTTTGTTGTTTGATCTGAAAGTGTGAATGTTTAATAACTGTTAACTGTTAAACTGTTGTTTGTGCTCAAATCTCATATCTGTTCTGCTGTTTTCAGGAGCGTTCAGACTCTGGCTGATAAATCCAAGCAGGAGGCTCTGAAGAACGATCTCATGATTGCACTTAGCCAACGCAAACAGCAAAGCTAGAAATCTACCTGTCTCTCTCTCTCTGTCTCTCTATTTCTGTCTGTCTCACTCGCTTCACATCACATCTGTCTGTTAACCAGTAGAGGAGAAGATGCTTTTTGTGTTTGAGTTTTCAGTGCACCTGTCTCACTCTCTGCCCATCTGTCTCTCTGCTCTGTAATCATGTAGTATTAAGAGAGTTACGGTTGTTTTGGTCTGATTGGCTCTCAGTGACATCACAGTTGAAGGTGGAGCTTCTCTCTGCTCCTCAGAAGAACAAGTTTTTTGTTTAATTTTAAACGCCACCCGTCATGTGTACATGCGTCAGAAATGAATGAGGAGCCCCAGAGCAGTGGGTGATTATATAAATATATATATATATAAATATACACGTATTATCATTTAATGTACCTGCTGTTAATATAAAACTTTCTGTTTGAATCCACACAGACGAGTTTGTGTGTGTGTGTGTGTAAGAGTGTATGAGTGAGTGTGTTGTGAATTTGTGTTACATGCAAAAACAGCAAACATTCGTGCTGTCACTCTCTGTCTCACTCTCTGTCTCACTCTCTGTCTCACTCTCTGTCTCACTCTCTGTCTGTGGATCTGGCAGCGTCAGATGGTTTGGTTGTTTTCTTCCGGGTAGATTTTATTTGTCAAGTTTATTTTCTGTTTATTTTTTTTTTGTAAAAGCTTTGCAGTTTGTTGTATTAGGGTCTCCAGCTACAATAAAAACACAAAAGACTTGCTGTTTGTTTGTTTTATTCTCAGTTTTGAGACAAAAGTTAAAGGCTGGGGCTTTATTAACCAGCTCTGGTTCAGTTTTTATTGTTCATTAACATGATTAGTGAACGACCCACGAGTTGGTTTGTTCTATATTTTCTTTTAATGGTTTTGCATTTTAACACAATTTACAAAAAGGGTCTAGCTGGGTGCCCGTTGCTATGGCAGCCTAAACTATTTAACAGTTTTGAATGATGCCGTTTTAACTAGGGGATCTCCGCTGTCTTTAATGTCACTGTACGGCAGTCAAGATGTGATCAAACGGACCCACGCAAGAAGACTCGTCTGTTGTGCGTTATCTACCCATCACACACTGATTGTGCCCCGCATTTACACGCGGAAATGAAACAGTGGCTAACAAACAAAAACACAAATCTCTAGCGTCAAATCTGATGTGTGCTGCTGCTGTTGTTTTTAAATTAAACAGATGTAGCAGAAGTCACACTGCGAGAAAGTGTCTCAAATCTTCTGACCCTGACAGAATTTCAGCTGAGGAAACATTTAATCAAAGACTATTGATCTGGCCTGGGATTATAGGAATCATAGGATTTTCAACATTTGTTTTAGACGACAAAATCGTGGTGTGTACTAGGTAAACGTGTTTCTGATAGAGCAGCGCCCTCTATCCGCTGTTCGGCCTGACTGCATTTCACAGTGCAAGTGAAACTATGAGCTGTACTGACTCCTGACAGCAGGGGGCGTCAGAGTAACACAAGTCTACAGATCACTGAAACGCTCAATTAAATAAGTTCAAATCATAAAACATCTACAAACCGACATGGTGAAACTTCTCTTTAATCTAATTCTCTTTTATCTAATGGACACAGTGCTTTAGTTATGAGTGAAGGAATTGTGTTTTGTAACTGACTCATCTTGTTGTTTTGAATGTGCTTCCCAACAGCAGATTAAAATAACGTGTCTGTCTTGTATTTCCTGCATCACTGAGCAGGACAAATAAGAACTATTATAACTTCATAATGATTTGAAAAAATCTGTTTATTTCACGATTTTTGGACAGAGATGCTTTTTCATTCATTTGGTGAAAGCTAAGGCAAACGTTTCTTTAACACGACACGCGCTTATTTCTGTTTGATCTGTGTCTCTTTACTGCTTTATGTATTTTGAAATGTACGTCTCATTTTTATTAAATAATAACTTAATTCACATCCAAATCACTGAAAAGTGTCTAATTATTTCAGTTCTCAGTGCGTTGCATGATATGGTTCCCACCGTTGGCCAAGTATCTTGATGTCTTGAGGTTGTGCAGGATGAGGCAGTTGCAGTTGCCCTTTTAAGATTTGCCCCCATCCATAGGATACCCCTCACCACCCCCTCTCTTTCTTTTCCGATGCTCTGAATCAGATTTATGTAAATGACCCCCTCCCCAGACTCTCTGGAGGTGTGTGTGTGACTGCAGTGCGTGGATCAGCATGGAGACTCCACACGCAAAGTTTCAGGCACAAAACTGCATGTAATTCACTCGCCGTGGAAGAGCAGCACAGAGGCGCGATGATCGGCACAAAGTGGCATTTGTTGCTCTTTGTTGTCGGGTGGTTTAAACTCCCGTGGGTGGCGGATTGTTTTGTTGTTCATGTGAGTGAAGATGCGAGACCGGGCACCGCGATCGCCGCGCTGGTGAGCGGCGCGTCTTGCGTGCTGGACCAGCTCATCCTGCCCAGATCCACGGAGTCTTTTCTGCGCCATGAAGCGGGTGTGCTCACCCTCTCGCGCTCAGTAAACTGTGGGTCGCTTCTTTCGAACCCGTTTACTGTATTCGCCGTCGTGGACTGCGCGGACGATGCGTCCGGCTTTAGACACCTTTTAACCAGCCAATATGATGTGCATGTCCACGGCAAGAACTGCGCAATCAAACGTAATCGGAAGGAAAAAATGGACATGGAAATTATAAGTTTATTAGAGGGCTCAGTGTGCCGTGAGGCGGGCTCCGCTGTTTTCCGGGTGTCAGATGTGTTACCGGGTAACCCGTCGCACTGCACCTGTAACGTGACCGGGACTTTAGCGCTTTACTTTTCTGATGGACAGCTGTTTGCGTCCACGGCGCTCTGTTTCACCCGCGACGCTCTGCTGGAGTTTCACCTGCGCTGCGTGGGACGCGAGAGAGGCGGTCACATGCGCATCGCGCATGCGCATTGGACCGCGGGTGGCGGCCCGTTTACTCCCGCTCACCTGGAGAAGTTACTGCAGCGGGCGGCGCTCTCAGACGCGGGGCTGCTGAGCAGGCGGAGGAGAAACGTCAACAATAGCCCTCAGTTTCAGCCCCCCATGTATCAGGTGTCTGTGTCAGAGAATCAACCAGCTGGGACTTTTGTTGTTGTTTTGAAAGCAGTTGACCCGGATGAAGGGGCGGCCGGTCAGCTGGAATATTTCTTGGAAGCTCTTTTTGATAGTCGGTCCAGTAACCTGTTTGCTGTTGACCCGGTTAGCGGAGTCGTTTCCACCATTGAGACACTAGACAGAGAAACAAAAGACACACATGTGTTTCGGGTGACAGCAGTGGATTATGGGATACCACGGCGCACTGCGATGGCCACTCTTACTGTAATGGTGAGCGATATGAATGACCATGACCCCGTGTTTGAGCAACAGGACTATAAAGAGAGTGTAAGAGAAAACCTAGAGATTGGCTATGAGGTTCTGACTGTACGCGCTACTGATGGAGACGCCCCGGTTAACGGAAATATTCTTTATCATTTGCTGATCAATAACGAGACCAATGGCGTGTTTGAGATTGATCCTCGCTCTGGCGTGATACGGACGCGAGGTCTGGTTGACCGTGAAACGGTTGACGCTTACGTGCTGCTGGTTGAAGCAAATGACCAAGGTCGTGACCCTGCCCCGCGCAGCACCACGGCGACCGTGCTCATTGTGGTAGAGGATGATAACGACAATGCACCGCAGTTCAGTGAGAAGCGCTACGTGGTTCAGGTTCCTGAAGACCTCACGCCCAACACTGAAATCTTGCAGGTGACGGCCACAGATCAGGACCGTGGGAACAACGCTGTGGTTCATTTTAGCATCATGAGCGGCAACACTCGAGGCCATTTCTACATCGATGCTCAGACCGGTAAATTGGACCTGGTGAGTCAGCTGGACTATGAGGTTAATAAAGAGTACACGCTTCGCATTCGAGCGCAAGATGGCGGACGTCCACCTCTGTCCAACATCAGCGGCCTCGTCACAGTGCAGGTGCTGGACGTCAACGATAACGCCCCCATTTTTGTCAGCACACCGTTCCAGGCGACGGTGTTAGAGAACGTTCCTGTTGGATATTCCGTCATCCATATTCAGGCTGTGGACGCTGACACTGGAGATAACTCGCGTCTGGAATACCGCCTCACAGAGACCACGGCCAACTTCCCTTTCAGTATCAATAACAGCACAGGCTGGATCATAGTAGCATCAGAACTGGACAGAGAGAGCGTGGAGTTTTATAGCTTCGGTGTGGAAGCTCGAGACCAGGGGATGCCGGCCATGTCATCGTCTGCTAGCATTAGCATGACTATCTTAGATGTCAATGACAACAACCCCGAGTTCACACAGAAGGCCTATTACATGCGTCTAAACGAGGATGCAGCTGTAGGGACGAGTGTTGTCACAGTGTCTGCTGTCGATCAAGATATTAACAGTGTAGTGACATATCAGATCTCCAGCGGAAATACAAGAAATCGTTTCTCCATCACCAGTCAGAGTGGAGGAGGTCTGATAACACTCGCTCTACCGCTGGACTACAAACTGGAGAGACAGTACATCCTCATGGTCACGGCATCCGATGGTACGCGTTTCGACACGGCCAAAGTTTACATCAACGTCACGGATGCCAACACACACAGGCCTGTTTTCCAGAGCTCCCATTACACGGTTAACATCAACGAGGACCGGCCGGTTGGCACTACTGTAGTCCTGATTAGCGCCACGGATGAAGACACAGGTGAGAATGCTCGGATTACGTACTTCATGGACGACAACATTCCACAGTTTAATATTGACCCGGACAGCGGCGCTGTGACCACCCAGATGGAGTTAGACTACGAGGATCAAGTGTCCTACACACTGGCCATCACAGCCCGAGACAATGGCATCCCGCAGAAATCTGACACCACCTATCTGGAGATTCTGGTGAATGATGTGAATGATAACTCGCCTCTGTTCCTCCGAGATCGCTACTTAGGATCTGTCATGGAGGACATACCTGTGTTCAGCAGCGTCTTGCAGGTGTCAGCAACAGACCGAGATTCAGGACTCAATGGACGAGTGTTTTACACATTTCAGGGTGGAGAAGATGGTGATGGCGACTTCATTATTGAGTCCACATCAGGGATTGTGCGAACGCTGCGTCGCCTGGATCGAGAAAACACACCCATCTATAATCTCCAAGCCTTCGCCGTTGATAAAGGCATTCCAGCACTCAAGACTCCAATAGACGTTCAAGTGACAGTTTTAGATGTAAATGACAACCCACCTGTATTTGAGAAGGATGAGTTTGATATCTTTGTGGAAGAGAACAGCCCCATTGGGCTTGTGGTGGCCTACATCTCTGCATCAGACCCAGATGAAGGCAGTAATGCTCAGGTCATGTACCAGATTGTGGAGGGCAACATGCCTGAAGTTTTTCAACTGGACATTTTCTCAGGAGAACTCACTGCTCTGAGTGACCTTGACTACGAGATGCGATCAGAGTACATCATCGTGGTTCAGGCGACCTCTGCCCCTCTCGTCAGCAGAGCCACAGTCCACATCAAACTGATAGATAAGAATGACAACACCCCTGTCCTCAAGAACTTCCAGATTATTTTTAATAACTATGTGACTGATAAAAGCAACAGCTTCCCCTCAGGGGTCATTGGGCGGATCCCAGCCAATGACCCAGACATACTGGACCATCTTCACTACAGCTTTGAGGCTGGAAATGAACTAAACTTGGTCATTCTGAACCAGAGCACCGGTGAGATCCGGCTCAGCCAAGCCCTTGATAACAAGCGTCCGCTGGAGGCGTCCATGAGGATCTCAGTGTCAGGTGAGAATGTTGGTGCACTCAGATTGAATGAAGATGTTCTTCCTCTCTCTGCAGTGTGGAAGCTTGCGTGACATGCATGCTTTCAGCAGCTGATTGTGTGACTGAAGTGATGTATAATACATGACCTTTGCTCCTACAGAGAGAGTTCAGTATGAATAGATGAGCAGCAGATGTTTTATCATGTCTCTGGGGGACAGAAGTGTTGGTTTGGTAGATCTCTCTTTAGGTTATTTGTCACTAAAGAACAGATGATGAAGGCTGTAAAGCAGATGAAGTGTTACTCATGAATGTGTGCTTGCGTGACTGCGGCTGGCCAGTCGTTCTCCTGGGAAACAAGCTTGACTGCATTTGTGTTCATTCTGACAGAAAGATGTGTAATAGACTGAGCTCAGAAATCTGTCCCTGATCTTCTGTGGACTTCATAACAGAAATTCTGTGAGCTTCATTCCTCCACAGATCAAGTGTTAATGTATGTACAGTTTACAATATATGTGTGCAGTTTTAGTTCTGTGTTGTGTGTATACATGTCTATAGAACAAGAACAGCTCTTTATTGTTTGTTAGCCTGGCCTAATGATTTAGTGTTTTTACTGTGGACTCTCTGGTGCTTTGAACCCCCAGTGGCACATGGCCTGCATGTGTGCATTATAGATAGATTCAAACCTGTGTAACAGCTGGTGCTCTGTGGCAGCCAATCAGAGAGCAGGATTCACCACTCGCATCACACCTGCTGAGGCGTGTGTCAGCGCTTGTGTTGAACAGGACAAGAGTAGATAAAAACAACGCTCTGAGGAAAAGTGTGTGTCGCTATAGAGATATGTGTGGGGGATTTCTGAACCGTATACTGGGGACCAATTTTTACCCAAAAGTCAACAAAACCTGACAATTCTGAGCAAAACCTTTTGGGCACATCCTCGTTTGTACAAACACTATAAAATATAGTAAAACTGTAGAAATGCTGACAGTTTTCTGTTAGGGATAGAGTTAGTGTGACTTAGGGTATACTGTGTATAAAATGTGCTCATTTAGATCGATAAGTAAATGTGTGTGGGTTAGGGTTAGGGTTAGGGTTAGTTAGGGTTAGGGTTAGTTAGGGTTAGGGTTAGTTAGGGTTTTCCTTATGTTATGTGGAGCCTCCAGATGTTCCAGTGCTTCTGGTGTTCAGTCATGGCTGCTTGTGTGTAATTGAGCACATCTTCTTCAGTGGTTTTAAATATTACACTCATGAAAAGAATAATGTTTCTGCTCACACGTCACATTTATTTGTCTAGCACACAGTTTCAAAGCTGCTTTACTGAAAATGAAAGTTGTACATTGTTTCAGTATTTTATTCAAAAGATTCTATATTTGTATGAGTTTCAGGTAAATTTAAGATCCCACATCTCTGGAACTGAACCGTAAAGGCCCTAAACATGTAGCTCACAAAATAAACATTGCTTAAATAAAAGTCTAACATTAAAATATCTCTAAAATCTCTTTGGTTACAGGCACATAAACTTTGTAAAAACATATAAGGTTACGTCTTCATTTTTGAACTGCCACCATTGGCATAATGTATATAGCAGGTTGTTAAAGTCAACAGATTTTACTAATAGATGTTAATCTGTCAATCTCTAATATAACTCCACATTTCAGGGGACAATTGTCATTTTTGATCCCCATTAAATTTTTGACAACTGAGTGGATTGTTCATCAATGACATTTAATATGTTGCATTTCATCATTATTTATGTTGGTATTTCTTCTGTAAAAATATAGTAAATCTCAAAACTCTGGGACCTGGGTTGAGTTGACAAGACATGACCCGATTAGCTGTATCAGGAGCAGACAGCATGTCCCACAGCTTAGCGCTGTTTCTCAGTAGAAGAAAACTGTGTGGTTGACATATGATTTTCAAAGGATGAAGTGCAGTGTAATATAACTGTGTTGGAGGAGATGATAGTACAAGTTTCTGCTTATAGGTTCCTGGTCCAATTAGAAGAATCTCTGTTTTAGTTGAATTTAAAAGAAGAAAATCACTGGTCCTCCAATACGTTCTGTTTTTTTTAACACACTGTCAGTTTGAGGTTTCAGCTGGTCTTGATCAAATATATAATTATCATCAGCAGAACAGTGTAAACTGATCTCACAGAACGTGTGGATTGTCAAACAGTGATAATCAGAGGATGGTGTTGTTAAGTATTTTTAAACTTATGTTATCTGTCAGAAGATTAAACAGGTTAAAAAAGACTTTAGACTTACATTGAAGGACAACCAACCATAGCAACCACCTAGCAATGACCTAACAACCACAGGGAACACCCTATAGCATCTGTCTATAAATGTCTCTCTCTCTCCCCTCCTCCCTCTTTTCTCTCTTCTCTCTTGTGTGTGAATAATGCCGTTGAGAAATGCTTTTGTTAAGCAGTGAGTCGTCATGGCGACCTTAGCAGAGCCTGAGAAATGCCTGCTGGGCGGGGAGGGTCACTGTGTGTGTGTATGCGTGTGTTGGAGGCGCCAGCTCTCTCCTGAGTTCCTCGCAGTTCTTTAAGACACACACACACACACTCTGAGGTTTCTGCTAGAAGCATCAGTCAGTCATGTGACCTTCAGATTCAGGAATCCAGATTGTGATTCAGATTGTGTGTGAATGTGTTCTCATTCCACTTTCTGTATGAACACACGTCACACTGGGAGATCATCCCCTATGTAGAGAGCTCACTGCAGTTTTGAGCAGAGACATGATGATGTTTGAGACTTTGACACCAGAGTAAATCTTGTAAACCTTCATGTGTACGTGTGTGTAAACGTGTGTGTCACTTCTGCTGTGTGTGTTTACTGGGCCACTCTGTTCTTTGTTGCTAACTGGACAGATCGAAGCCATTGTGTGTGTGTGTGTGTGTGTGTGTGTGTTCTGCTCAGTGGCCAGGAGAGTGTGACAGAGGTCACATGACTGTTTCCTGCACACTGACTTCTAAAACACAACAAGGCAGCCAATCACATTAGAGATTTTCTTGATAACATTTGTTGATAGTTTGAGATTCTGCCGGTGAAAAACAGTTATGATGTTATTTAATCTGATTAAACTGAATGAACCCACCTCATGTAAATTCCCCTCAGAGTGTGTAGTGTGTGTTTTAAACTGTCATTGTGAGGTGTGTGTGTGTGTGTGTTTGTGCAGTTGTGCTCATATTATCCTTGAATTGTGCTTGTAGTCTCACACTCCCACTGAGGAGCAAACTCTGCCTGCCATTGTGTGTGTGTGTGTGTGTGTGAGAGACAGGCCACAGGGCTTTTAACATGCTAATGGTCTGAGAAGTCTCAGACCTCCTGGACAACTTCCATAATGAAGAGCAATGAGAGGAATGTGTGTGTGTGTGTGTGTGTGTGTGTGTGTGTGCGCGTGGGACCAGATGTCCCCACAAGGATGGTAAAAGTCACTCACATACTCTAAGGGAACCAGCCAGCGTACTAAACATGCTAAATTATGTTTTTGTTAAATGTAATTTAAAAATGTAAAAAAGCAGTAAGGTATGTGAGGGTCAGGTTTAGGGGTGGGGTCAGTGTCCGGGAATAGAATATACAGTTTGTACTGTATATTCTATACAAATTAAAAATAATTTGTATATGTATCCCCACAAGGCATAGAAAACTAACGC
>JAZGTJ010018894.1:0-11183 GCA_036877575.1 Botia almorhae | reverse complement strand
GGTCAAAGTCTCCAAGACATTTTGAGAGGAAGCAGGTGGAGGGGAAGTCTGCTACAGCAATCACACCAGCACAGAATGAAGAAGGAAGAGATGACATCATAGGATGGTCTTTTGTCTTAATTTGTGCTTATTATTTTAGTATTTTTTAAATACTTGAATACTCACCTTTCTCTCTCTCTCTCTCTCTCTCTCTCTCTTTCTCCTTTTCTCTCTCTCTCTCTTTTTTTCTATCTTTCTCTCCATCCCTCTCTCCTGTTTCTGAACACTTACTTTCTGTTCAATTTAGACAAAGATGAAAACTCCAGTCTTTAATCCCACTGTGAAAGAAAACCACATGATACAGCAGTGGGACAGTACAAAACTGACCATCTATATTCAAATGCAACAAACCAAAGCAAGTCAGCTCTCCATTCCAAAACCACCGAAACGGGACAAACAACAGCACACAACTGTGCTGAGAAAACTAAAATAGGTGAAATCAGTTTCAAATTTAAAAATATGTAGAAAAACAGAGATGAGGCCAACCATACATTTCTCCTCTCAGAGGAGAGATGAATTTCAACAAGACCTCTATATAACTGTGTCAGAGGAAATTGCTCAATACATGACGAAGAGCAGATTGAATTTGGCAGCGCTTATGAAGAAAAATTCAGTGTTAGGCTAATGTGTCAACAACTTAGCTTAATATTTTCAACCCCCTTTTGAAACCGAATACTTTTAGTAAGTGCTTACTAAGAAGTGGCATCACCGTGACGATAACAACACAAAAAATTGTGTGAATGTAATTCTCATTTCCACAATCCTTCAAAGTGAAATTCTTTATTAGCCAGGACCGCACCCTTATCATAAAATCATAAAATGCTTTCCCACACAAATTATAGGCTCAGTTATGTTCCCCAATCTGATCGGGAAGGTTCAACACCTGACCACAGCAGTCTGGATCAGCTGTACGTAACTTTTCGAAATAATTTCCTGCACTGACAACATTTTAAGCTTCTGAGCTGTGCGGCAGTGATGTGGCTCTCTGCTAGCCAGTAGTAGAGGTTTATTAGATGCTACATTCCAGCAGATCCGGGTGCAGAGACAGCGTTTAGCAGAAGATCAGCTCTGAAATGGAAACATCTGTTTCTCTGTAGAGCTTTTGGCATGACATACAGGTCTTCTGTAGTTGCTTATGACCATTTACCAACATATATTCCACCTGAGACCCACCCAATTTATTTTCTCACTCTCCATTAAAGACCATTTTGTGCATCCTAAGATACCACTGTTGTGTATATATTTGTAATGCGCTTAATTGTATATAAACGTTCAAGAAAAAAATGCATTTTTAAAGCAAAGGTTTGTACAAAAACAAATCTTAATATTTATGGACATTGGGACTAACACAATGACTAAAAACAACATACTTTTTACAACAATTACAACTTTTATGGTAAGTACTGGAAATCAGCCTCAGTCATTAGCATATACAGGTGATGGGCATTGATCTCAAAATGTATCAATCTAAAGTCTTCAAGAATAAGAAAACTCAGCAGTGAACAGAGCAGTGAACTCACTGCTCCTGGTACTGATAAAGTGAGAGCTTTTAATAGCGCACGCTGAATACATCAAGCGATGATGATTAAGACTCACACACCGCCTATCAGTGCGTTCCCAGAAAATGTGGTTACACAAGCTGAGAAACAGCATAAATCCAGAAGACAACTAAATAGCAAACTGTGAGCCACATGTTTAGCGTGGGTTCAAAAAAGCAGTTGACTGTTGAATGAGAAGAAATACATCTACAAGAACAACTCCTGCTTTCCGAGGTCACTCCATTCAGAAGCACACACAAGCCTATTCAAGCCATCAGCTAAAATAGAACTGACCTTCTGATAAATCATCATGAATAAAAGAGCAGAAACCTCTTCAGCAATGGACTGTTGTGAGCAAGTTCGTCCTGTCACATTCCAGATCAGACTGAGCCCACGTGTGAACTCGGACTACAAAAACTTTTGGGTTCCAAATACATATTCAAATTACTTCGCTGCTTCAATGGAAGTTGTACTTTATTGTTGTAAACCATTTTATATTTCGAACCAGAGGAGGAAAGCGACAAACAAAATCTGTGATGGACAGCAGCCGGGTCACTTCCTGTGTCTTTCGAAAAGGTCACGTCCAAACATGTTTACTATCACAGGCCGGATAGAAGCTTTCAAGCGACTTATTGTGATTGGGATCAACAATAGGGTCAAAGTTTAAATGCCTAACATTCCTCACGCTAATAGGCCTCACAAACGTTACACTTGTTGATAGATTTTATCAAGAGCTACTCAGCAGCAGTGTAATATTAATGATATCCCAGCTAACAGGGAACGTTCTCAAAATGTTGTCTAATGTTCTTTAAAAAATTTATCAAACATTATCAAAACGCTACTGCAGTAACAGTAGTAGAACTTTTTTAATGTTCAAAAAAAGTTATTCTTAAGTTGTTAGTGGAACGTTCTGAAAATGTTAAAGAACTAAAAATGTTAATACAACATATAAAAACTGGACATTTCGAACGTTTCTAGAACTTTCAAGGCAACATTTTGAACGTTTTTGTTACTTACTGGAAATGGGAAATTTGTTACTTGGGGGAATGTTCTTAAAACCTAAAACTGTAAGCTTGGACTTCAAAGCTTAAGCTTTAATATGTGTGTGTGGCTTACTGTCTCACATTAAAGAAAAAGCACTTTGGACAAATAAAAATGTGAAGTACTTTTAGTGAAGTATCAAGTGAATAAAGAACCTGACACAAAATTACTGTCCTGTAACTTGCATGAGTTTTGTGTCCTTCCTCTTGAAATACGATATCACGTGATATCTCAGCATTTACTACCCCAATACACACATTCTGTTAATGTGTGATTTTTTTAAAGCACGTCTGTCTAAGCTGTCCAGACACTGGTGAGGTTGGAGGTAAGTCACCTTCATGAGGAGAAAAAGTTGCACTTTTACAGGACAGTGGAGGAGTGGAGAGTGAGGAGGTTTGCCCTCATTTCTACCTCCCTGTCACAGCCAAAAATAAGCGATACCTTTATCTATAATTCTCCCTCTCAAACACACACACACACACACACACACACACACAATGACCCCACCAGCTTACATCTGTGGTTTAAATCATGTGATCCATTTTACAGATTTGCATTAGAAAACAAAACACTCTATATATCCTTTCAAGGTTTCTTTAAAGAACAATAGGTCGTGTTCCAATGTACAAACTTCGGTATCACTTCCAATGGTTTTAACTCCAGTCTTACCCAGCGGGCCAAAATTTTGTTTTGTCCAGTTCAGTTTGTGTCCAAAACACAGTGCCCTTACTTTTCTAGACCGATCTGGGAATGAGGTAGAAGTCCCTACATTGTAGCAGAACGCAAAACACATACAAAAGTTTGTGATTCTGGTTTATTATCACCCAGGACACAATGGAATGTTTTACCTGTTTGTACACCTGCATGAAACGCACTGGCCGTGACCAGCACAATAAGACGAAACGGACATTTGCATTTTAATGCAAAACAAATTCTATCAGTGTCGCCCTGACTCCACGCATGCATTTTGACTGACCAATCCCAAACAGAACAATGCGGCTTCCGTAAATGTTTCACTTCACAATACACGATAACCATCCTATTGTCCCACTAGAATTCACTAATTTCGCGTTTCATTATTTTTTTCATACCAATTTATTGCTTTATATAACATGGGTAAGTAAAAATCAAAGTTTAATATTGTGTGTAAGTAGTGTTAAGACTAATGCTTATGAAATTTTCTTAAACACACACAAGTTATTTGCAATGGGTTTTTTTTTTTAAATAATGACATTTGTAAGAGCGGCTGGTAAACTTTGTTAACTCACCTGTGGAGGTAAAGTGAGACGCGTTGAGCCGAGATAACGATGAAGCTTTTTCCGCCATCCGCTGCTGGACCTGCTGCTGGACGCGTTTGACTTTAGACAGCCGATCCCTCGCCAGCTGGTCATCGGACGGCACCGCATATGTGGTGACCGAGGTGCTGGGCTGTAAGGCGGAGAAAAACAGACCCTCGGTGGCCACAACAGCACTCATCATGTACTCCCAAAACTCGCTCCAATAATCGTGTAATCCTAGTTATGTAACGCTGGCAAAGTGGGCCGACAAACGCGTCCTGTGGGTAATATTTGTTTTCCTCCCAAATGTTTTTTTAATGTATCGTGGAAAGCAAGTAAAGTGCACGGAGCGGAGGTCACTTCGTGCACTTGATGTGACCACACTGAGCGCAGTGTGCGCAAGCAGGCATCCGTGACACAGAGCGTGTAGACGGGGCGGGGCCACCTTATTCAGCATGGTCTCAGCACTGAGATATTTAAGCATTGCTGTGTCACATAAACAATCGGTGACAGTATAGATACAGAGATTACGTGAACTCTACCGTTTCGATTGTGTCTGGCTGCTGTGTACAGTTAATTTACTCATTTAACACCATATCAAAAATCACCATGTTTTTATTTTATTTATTTTTCTGGAGATGGAAGCGTAGTTATACTTAAGCATTTTGGAACAACAGTAATACAGGCAATGGTCAATAGTTGACAGTGTTCAATAGATTTAGGATATAAAACGTATTCACAGCATACTGTTTAAAAACGAAAAAAAAACGTGTTCACTCAATTTGCTGAAAATTCCACTTGTAAAACTACTTACCAATTTAGGACTCTTTCCTTTCATTGTTCCTAACTTGAGTTTTTCCTTGGGTCCCTTTCCGCTGGTTTACACAATCTCACGAAATCCCTCTATCAGCCCCTCTCACTTGATTCTCGGTTTCTTGCGTTTGAGTCAACTACTCGACTATAGAGGAGTAACTTAATAAGAATTACCCACCCAAATACCGACCTTACATCATCCCTCCTCCCTGAGGTTTCTGTTAATCATAAAAAAGATATCGGGAGACGCTAAGCTACATAAAAACTTTCTGGGAAAAGATCCATTTTGAGGAGGAGTGAGAAGATTGGATTCGGGTTAACATGTTGAATGAGATTTCAGTTCTATTCCGTTTGGTTTGATTCGATTTGATTATTTTCTTTTTTATATAAAAGATTATTGACTCGTAAATTACAGCATGAATCATTAGTATTGATTGCTGTTCTGGAAATGAATGGCTACAGGCTTTTGTTTAAAACAAAGCGAGGCCCCCGTCTATTAAGTAAGACACACCCATTCCAGAAACACAACACATTCGCTGCGTCTCATCGCTCTGAGAACCCAGAACGTATTTCATAGGATTACATCTGTGGTTCCTGTCGTCACCAGAAATAATGTTTATATCTTCACAATAAACAAAATTAAAACCAAAAGCTATAAAGTTTCTTCTTATTTTATAGCCATCATTTATTTTATAGCGTGGCTATGTATTTAATTATTTATACATTGTTTATGAATGAAAATGAACAACACGAAGACACGGTATTTGTAAAATACATTTAATTCCTAAATATTTGGGCAACAAAACCAGACCAAAATGTATAACTGCTGAGTCAGGGCAAAGTTTTAAGTGTCAGCTGTCCATTTGTGTCTCAAATAAGTGTGAGACCATTTCAACAGTTAAATTCAACAGCATATTTGATACTGCTTAAATATCCTTAAGCGTTTTAACAGTTAACTTCATTAACAACCCTTTTTCCACTTCATATTGTTTAATAGTTTGAGTATCATGCTTAACCGGTTATAACCCCCCAAACTTCACATGCTTTAACTAAAATCTCTGCTGCGGTTCTTTTGACAAAGTACCAGAAAACTTTAATTTGACAATTAAAAGCATACACGTTTTCACGTCATACGTTTTTACATGGTCATTAGTATACTATGTAGCTGTACATATTACAAGACACTTTTAAGCATATCCGCATAGGCAATATGTGTTAACAAGACAGAGTTGCATAATGTATGTATTAAATCACAAATCTGGTATCGATGCATCGGTGTTTGTATGGGGGAAGGTTTTTGTAAGTGCGGTTAAGAGGAGTAAGTGCATGACAGACGCGTACACATGAGCGGGGTTCAATAGTTCTGAAATTGAATATTTAAGCGCCCCCTGGTGAAGACGGCAGGTATTACAGCAAGTTCTTCTGTCAGGGGGTGGCAGTAAAGAGTAAAGACCAAAAGCTGACCAATCTTTCAGTCCAAGCCATCTGAACTCAAGTCAACAAATTACACATTCGCACAAAGTCGCATCATAACCCATCACAGTTATGACAACGTATTGTGATTGTGACAGTGATTTTATTGGGAATCACTCCAGATTTTCCATCTAGGTGATTAAGGGATAGGGTGTTCCATTTATAAGGCTAGAAGGCATGTATCAGTTCCGGGTATAGTTGAATTTCTTCAGCCAGTAAAGAGGGGCAGGATGGAAGAACTTCAGTAACTGGACCAATGAATCTACATGTGTCCAACTCCTTTTGGGGTAGGCATGCAAGATAATATACTATATTAGTCTTAGACAGCTAAAAGAGAGGCGGCATTCGCCAGAGAGCCTCACCGTGACTGTTTGATCATAGTGGGCATCCGTAAGAAAGCTGATCTAGGATCAGCTCACTCGCCCATGTCTTTTTACGAGACATACAAAGACTGTAGATCAGCACTTTTTTCGGCATTACGTTTTGCACAGACTGGCTGTTGGTTGAGCTCCGCTAAACGGCATGTTGTGTAAGAAGGGAACGTAGTGCTAACTTTTTCCTCACCTAGCAAACACTGTTTATTTAGTGGTTTCTCAGGAAGAAACGCGTACACGCAAACAGCAGTTTCAGAGGAAAATGGACAGGAGTGTTGAATACTAGATTCATGCTAAAGAGCCATACAGGGCTGCAAATATATACAGTTTATACACGTACGAAAAAATGATAGTAACCAATAGCAGGAGCAGTACTTAAGTTAACACAAGAAACCTACAAGCAAATAAATGTAGCCATCCTTCATGTAACAATATAGAGTGTGTGTGTTTATAATCATCTGATAAGTCTACTGCTACAGCTAGAGATTGCAACTAGTCATCGCCAACTACAGTGTAAACAATAACAGACTAGTTGTGGGTGGATAAAAATTTGTTCTTTGAGACTTGAGGAACTGGATAGTGTGACTAAATTAGGAAATAACGCTACATATAAAACAAAAGAGGAGATGGTAGATATAAAACAATTATTTTTTGGCTGATGTTTTTCCATCTTTTGCCCTTTCAGTAAACAGGGCTGTTCCTGATACCACAGCAGAGCACCATGCTGAAGATCATCTCAAAGATCTAGAGGGAGAAAACAACACAATACAGGTAAGTTCTGTGTTGTGGGCGATCTTAAAATGACAGTAGAACATTCTGATTGATGCCCAGCTGTGATGAAACCGACTCATGCACACACACAAGCACACGCTCATACACTCACCATGATAACGGCAACGACCAGAGCCGCGATGCCAATCAGATAGATCTTCTCGGAGAAAAGCTCTCTGATCTTGTCATGACAATTCTGGAAAAAAAAAAAACGTATTTCAAAAAACGTCACCACCTCTAACCGTGTAATAAAATCACGGTATCAGATTTTCACAACACGGTTATCATGGCCAAATAAATTCACTGTAACATTATTATCACAGCATCTACCGATATTAAATATAAACATAACGCTATCAGTTCATCTTTATTTTAATTATTTACTGTTTTCTCTTTTGGCCAATGAATCACACTCAAAATAGGAGTGTGGGGGGCAGAGAGAGTTTGTAGCCGTTGTGGCTCTAGGCAAAATGTTAAACGTGTGAAACAGCACCATCTACTGTGTCGGAGTGTCAACCAGCTATTGGTGCTGAATTATTAATGATTTTATCATCAGTAATCATGGTTGTTATTATCGCTGTTATTGTGAAAATGTGAAACACCGAAATCAAACAATATAATCATACAATGAACGAACAATTCAGAATTTAAGATCATAATCAAGAGATGTTTAGAGGTTCTTACCGTATTTATTTTATATTTGTCAGGACAGACATCACTGATATATGAAGTGAAAACTGATATGATGTCCCCCTTTCCACAGCAGTCAAGCTGAAACCAAAAATGACACTGATTAGAAGCGTTCATACAACTACTGTTTAATATCTGAAGTATTGTGTGGTTTGAGTACAGTTGTGTGGGAGTTACAGTTGTGTGAGAGTTACAGTTGTGTGGTTTGGTTACAGTTGTGTGGTTTGGTTACAGTTGCGTGGGAGTTACAGTTGCGTGAGAGTTACAGTTGCGTGGGAGTTACAGTTGCGTGAGAGTTACAGTTGCGTGGGAGTTACAGTTGCGTGAGAGTTACAGTTGTGTGAGAGTTACAGTTGCGTGGGAGTTACAGTTGCGTGGGAGTTACAGTTGCGTGGGGGTTACAGTTGTGTGAGAGTTACAGTTGTGTGGGAGTTACAGTTGTGTTAGCTCAAATATTCTCTTCACCAACTGTTACATAATAAATAAAGAACTACTTACAGACTCATGAAAGACCTTCAACACAGCAGCGCCGGTCTTCTTTTGGTCAGAATCTGCCATTGGACCCACTCTGTCATACACGGAGTCATAGAACGTGATCAGCTCTTTGGAGATCTGAAGAGGAAAAAATATAGAATCACTATCAATCACGATGTACCTGCAGCTACATGGGTACAGCATCGTGTTAGCAGCACAAAGGTTGTGGGTTCGATTCCCAGGGAACACACATATTGATAAATAACATGCAAGAAAATATGGCGAATAAACTTTATGTTGCTCTGATTAAAGTGCCAAATGCCTAAATGTAAATGTGACACATTGTGGGCAGACTTAGTACGCAAAGATGTGTTGAGATAGATGTACAAAAGCATAAAGGCATGTGAATAGAGGATAATGAGTGACACTGTAAAGGTATGTGAGAAACCCACCTTGTCCTTGTTCATGAATCCCCAGATTCCAGCAGCCACCTCACAGGCGAACAGAATGACCAGACAGGCGAAGAACTGCAGAGGACAATACAAGTGTGTTTACAGTTTGTTCTCTGTACCTGTACAGTCCCACCTGAGGTGAATTTACTCACTGTAAGAACTTGATTTGTAGCTATTCTAAGGTTATCTATGTATCTACCAGAAATCTGTTAGAATATTCCCAGTCAACAATTCTAGGTTGTAAGAACGTTCTCCTAACATTTCCATCAAGTAAATTTTTTTTAAAATGTTATTTGGAGATTTTTATGAACGTTCAAAGCGTTCCTGTTTTCAGACATTGTATTAGCGTTACTGTTTGGTTATGAGAACAATATTCAAACAATATATCTATATCTAACAATATATCAATAAATATCTGTAATGTTTTTAAAACATTCCATAGACAACTTAAGAATAGTGTTTTTGATATATGTAACGTAGAAAAAAGTTCGACTGACATTACTGGAAGGACGTTTTTAGCCACTGTTCTGAGAAAGTGAGCTGGGTTATTTTTGGCATCATGTGATTCAAGGAATTTGATGAGGGATCACAGGAAGTGTTACTCACTGTTCCAAGAAGACACTGGGACTCCTGTATGGCTCCATAGCAACCAAGGAATCCAACAAACATCATCACAGCGCCAACGGCAATCAGAATGTAGACACCTGCAAGAAACAGAACATGATGCATTCATCCCTCGAATAAAAATGGAACTGAGATTGTGTGCTGTAAACATGGAGCTTTTAAATCCAATTTTTCTTAAAATCCAAATGTATTGTCACTTCCAGATTAAGGGAGTTGCCCAAAATAAAGAACACATTCGTGAGGCTGCAGTACTCCTGTGTGACCAGCAGAAGTCGCTGGTTGCTTTGTTTGGGTGGTAGAGTCAATATGAAAGGAAAACGGCAGAACATTTGGCAGTCATACAGAGCGCCCGAATTTACTTTCTGTTTCCATTCTCTCATTTACAAAAAAAGCTCTGGGTTTACAGAAAAATCACTCTCCTTATGTAACACAAGTCCACTGGTAGAAGGAAAAACAATAAAATAAAAGCCGTGTGTATTTTAGAATCATCAAAATGTAAAGGAGCTACTTTTTTCTTTGGCTTCATTTCTTAGAAACACTGAGTAATGTTACTAAGTAACTGCTGTAACCATGGCAACCCCGCTAGGTCCTAGGGCACAGCTGTGGTTGTTCACATGACAGCAAAAAGAGAGACAGGAAACTGAGAGAAAAGGAAATCCCTTCCATTGAGAAATAATTAGTCACACTTACAAACGGTAGGTGACTCGGCACATGAGTACGGATGAATTATCAAAAAACTGTCCCCTCTGTTAAGCCGTAGCTTTTCAGTTGTGTATGTACGCTTCTGTTTCTCTCAGTTTTTTACTCTGTAATTGATTTTTTTAGTAGCATTATGGCTACATTCATATTTTCTGCGAAGTTAATAATAATAAAAATAAGCTTTGGTGAAACTGATGTCAAAGCTGTTATGTTGGTGACTAGAACCAGAGACCTCAACAGGAACTGCTGGCTAAAAGTCTCTTCACATCCTGTTAGTAATTAGTAAGTGGTATAAATATCTTCTTTTGAAAGGCGCAAGACCCTAAAGTGTTTGTGCAGTCATTGCATTCGACCAGAGGTTCGAGGTGGCGTTGCTTTGGAGAGCGCTCTGAGAGAGGGCGGGGTGTTATGTTTTCAAAGCTGGCCTTCTATTGCTTGCCTCTCCGAAATTGGCTACAATATCTTTAATATAAATTGCCTCTATAACCATGTTTAATCGTTTATCTACTTCCCTGCTGCAGTAGACTGTCATGCAAAGTTTATTTTCTTTTTTCTCTATCATTCATACCGATGTATTATCTGTTCTGCCATCCTTCTCTCTCATCTTACAGCTTGCACACAGAGGTGGCAGGGCACCTGCTTCTGTTCTGCTGGTACACGAATCTTAATCTCTTGAGCATAATTAGATTTTGTCCACATGATTTTAAAACATCTAAATGTCTCGCTGTCATTTAGCATCAATACACTGCAAGAGAATTCTTAAGAAATCAATGCGATGTGAGGTGGTGTGGGAGGGGTCGAGCGCGTCCTGGTTACATTTTCTTAATTGCAGTGGGTACTGGGGCTCAAGAAACTGCCACCAGGCCATCTCTCAGTGTGACAGGCCTGAATAGAGCAGCACCGTGTGACTAGCATACT
>JAZGTJ010018892.1:0-10000 GCA_036877575.1 Botia almorhae | reverse complement strand
CACATCAGTCAGAGACTAAGAGAGCAGATGAGAGAACAAGAATAAAGAAGATTGATCAGGAAAAACACATTTATAATCCTTAGTTGTTACATTTCTCTCAACTAAATATATGTTGCTCACAAGACCAATTATTCAACAGTATATTGTTTCTGTACCTTGGCTGTAGCCGTCTGCTCGTCTGGGCTTATACCGGGTGAGTACGTCACATTCAGATTCACTGCTGTATCGTACAGACTCTCATAGTATCTGATGGAAAATGTCATTCATTAGATGGTGTGGCCTCAGGACAACAGGCCCACTCAGAGCATGAATAAAACCATAAACACAGAACTAATTCATCTGATGGCTTCACAGAATTACAGGTTTTTATCAGCAAAGTCTTGTTTACAAAGTACTAAAGATGAACTGGTGGACTTGTCAAATACGTGAAGTTGCTGACATTAAATCTTGAAGACATTTACATGGCACCTAGTAGCCAAAAAATGATACCGTGATGTGCAGAATTACATATTCTGCTTTGTGCTCACAGCTACATCCAATCACATTACTGATTCCTTCTGACTTCACACCTGTTAATGAAAGCTGATTGGTGGTCTGCCAGCACCAGTCCTGGGATTTGTCTCGCCCGGAGGAAGCGCTGGAATGACGAAGGCGGTAACGCTTGACTGACACCTGGCTCAGCCAATGAGATGTTCAGACCAGCAGCTACAGATTTCATGTTGTTTAGTAGAATCTTCACCTGAGACAGAGAGAGAGAGGTGATGGATAAGATCTTGACTGACATGAAAGAAGAAAGAAGCCTTTCTCCTGTTCACTCACCTCATCATCCACACTGCTGTTGCCACGGGATACGGGATCAGAGTGCATCCACAAGTCCCGCCCACTGCGCAGCCCCACCTACAAACAGACAACCAGGGAACTTTTTATAAACCTGTGTTTGCGCGAGTGAGTGTAGATGTGTCTGTTCTGAGCTGTCTAACTGTCTACACAGGCAGCGACCTTCTAAGAAAGCATCAATGCTAAAACAAAACTTCCCGGCTAATTTGGATGCATGCATTAATCTTAGGAAAGTCACTTGGGGGACAACATAATCCTGCTGTCTTTTGTGTGGTTTGGACTGTGTACCGTAGGCATGCCTATGACATCTCAAAATACTGTCTAGGTAGGCAGCTCACTGTGATGTGAAACAGAGATTGCGCGTGTGTGTTTACTCATTTGTACCCAAAAGACAGCAAAGACCTGGCACGTCTGAGCTTTTGGGCACAGCCTCATTTGTAAAACATGCTGTAAGTAAATATAGTAAATAAAACTTTCTTAAATTGTAAAAATGCAGAATGTTCTTTGTTAAGGTTAGAGTGTGAGTTGTGCTATAAAAGCAATAGAAGTCTATAAAATGTCTCCATTCAGATGGAAAAGTAAACGTGTGTGTGTGTGTGTGTGTGTGCGTGTGTGTGTGTGTGGTCAGTCACCTGGCCGATCTCCAGCATGGAGTGCACGTTCTTCAGGTCCATGACAAACTCATTTCTTTGCATGTCAAACACCATCTTGGAGCTGCCGATGTAGTCGAAGGCCTCCTGTGATAAACACACATCAGCTAACAGACATTTTCAAACACACAAACCCAATGACACACCAAAGTCCCCTTTAAGGATGTCGCCTCACTTGGCGGCCATCTTTGAAACGCCTCCAGGCAGCTATGGGGGAAGACAGATATCTCTAAAATCACTGACTAAGGTTACAATAAAACACTATATTTCAGACCAACTATTAAACCTGACATCAACTGTACCATAAAGTCTGGTTTTATGCACATTTGCACTGTAAAAACAAGTTTCTCCATAATGAACGTTGCAGGTTCCCCCACTCACAGTAATAGAACTGCGACATCTTGCTATTTCTGTCATCAGTGTCATCAGTGCACACACTGAATGAAAGGTGGTAACATACTTACCCCTTGGAAGAAGGTGAAGAAGATATTTCTTTGAGGCGGAGCTTCTTGAGTGACAGGGTAAAGAGCTTGAACTGCAGCCAGCAGGGTGACAATTCCAGACACTGTTCCTTCGGCTGCTGGGGCCTCGTCCCAGAAAAAAGACCTTCCGTCAAGCTAAAACATAAAAAAATGTGCTGAGGGAAACACCAAAGTGGCAGATGAGAAATGCTGAGGTCAAATCCTGCAGCTGCTGTGCATGCAGATGGGTTAAAAACAAAAATCGGTTACTCAGCAAGTTCATAACAGATCAACATTCACAACTGAGTTTATAATATTGATTTATAATTGGAGCTGTAGGGTCGGATTTTATAGGAAAACTTCAACGTACATAAAGTAACCTGCGATTTTATGTTTCAAACACATGTTAAGTGCAAACTGTCAACACCCCCCAGCCCATTAAGTGAGACATGTCAAGGTGTATTAACATAAAATGTGTTGTGTTTACCATATAAGCGAAGTGTGGTGATGAGATATTTTATTCACAATACACAATACACAAATTATTCATGATAAACCACCAGCTCAAATCTAGCAAACTGCTAGAGAAATCATAACATTCTTTTAAACACAATAACGTAAAAATAAGCTGAAGATTTACGCTGAAGGAATCCGAGTTAAAATGACACATATTATGGATGTTAAGAGAGAAAATAACTTTTACTCACTCGTGCTGCGGCGATGACGAAACTCTCGTTGGTCACGTGACCCTTGACGCTGTTGTTGAGGGGTTTTGTGGACACCCAGACGTTAAAATCGTTCAAGGGGTCACACAGAATCTCTGACAGAAGAGGTAAAACATAAGTCATCATTTGGGTGTCACAACACAAACACGTCTTGCTACACTTACTGCAATAGTAACACAACAATACACCCTACAGTCTTATAAACAACATGTGAAGACACATTTGTATCCAAAAGTCAGTAAAACCTGACAAATCTGAGCAAAACCTCCTTTTGGGGACATCCTTATTTGTAAAAATGCATAAAAATATAGTAAATAAAGCTTTTGTGATGTAAAAATGCAGAACTGTTTTGTTAGGGTTAGAGTGTGTGTTAGGGTTAGGTTATATTGCTTATAACTAGCTGTGTATAACAACAACAGAAGTCTGTGGAATGTCCCCATTTAGACAGATAAGTAAACGTGTGTGTGTGTGTGTGTGTGTGTACCTGGGTTGATGCTGAATTTGTTCTGGAGATCCGTGCGTCTCATGCACGTGACTGTGTCGGTCACAGCGTGCATGTGTGAGAAGAGCTGCATGGCACACAGCGGATACTGAGGAGCGCTTCCATTCACACGAGCGTTATGCTCCTCATAGCACTGTACACACATAAACCATCACATGATGATCAGATGATCTACAGAGCTGTCATTTCCACCACACACACGTATACACAAAACACACACACACCTTGCGGATGACCTCAGTTTGATTCTCATCTTTCAGAGCGAACACAGGAAAACCAAAGTCTTCGTAGGACAGTCCGTTCCCGAGAGGATTCCACGCTGTGACGTTACAGTCTGCTAAATTAGGGCCGTATGTTGCAGAGTACACACCTGGAAAACACACAAATTTACTAACCTGTGAAATGAACGCTTAATGAGATTTCATTTATATGCATGTGTAATGTAACGTTCACACACATTTGAAAGACGCTTTTATCCAAAAGCGACTTACAGGGCATTTTAAGGTATACACGTTATCAGTACTGGGAATCAAATCTACAATCTCTGCACTGCTAACGCAATGCTCTACCAGTTGAGCTACAGGAACACAGTATCATATAGAATACTGTGCAAAAGTCACATTAAATGCTTCACATATACACTTTTGGAAACACTTGACTGAAATGTTGCTTATCATCTTAAAAATCTTGTCATCTGAAGCCGTCTGCCTAAATGTTTATAATTATTATTGTAGACAAAAATAAAATTGTGCCAACGTATTAATTTCTGTTATTAGAAAATACTTTTTTTTTAAAATCATTACGAATGACTGTTTCTAAACTTCTGACCAGTATTGTATATATAAAATTACAAACGCTGTAAAAATGTGTAATGTCCATCACACACACACACACACACACACACACATATACACACACACACACACACACATACACACACATATACACAGACACACACCTGAGTTCTGGTTGGGGCAGGTTGTGTGAGGTGAGAATCCGTCAGCAGGGCCTGTTTTTGAGACGATTACGGCGACTCCTGCCACCCTGGAGGAGTTCTTCATTCTCAGCATGACAGATCTGCAGGAAAACACACATGATCAGATACAGACAGACAGGCAAACAGGCCCACAAACAGCCAGGTGTTAAAGTACCTATTAAAGAAAGCTGTTTCCATGACAACCATGTATGGAGGATGTGGTCCTGCACTGAGAATCCAGTCCAGGTCTTGATCAGTCTCCAGCACATGGAGTACACCTGTGTCTCCAGATATAGATGCTGAGAAAAAAACAACAACAACAAAAGTTACAATGAGGCAAATGGTACAACAGAACGATATGAGGACCATGTGGGTTAGCACCTCTAGTATGTTAAAATCATGGTAAGGTTAGAGGTGCTAACCCAAATTTCTGTTGTCGGTTATTCACCCTCATATCATTCCAAACTCATGTGACTTTATCCTCCACAAGAGAGGATTGGAGGAGAGAATTTTGATAGCATGTTGCTATGACAACATTTTTGTGACTGACTGAGGCTGTCAGTCATTCTAATTGTGCACGACCTCTCCTGTCACTTCCACTGTTTTAAAACAGTGGAACTATTTACACAGTCTCAACATACATATTAATCTTCATAAATATTCCTAATATTCAGAAATAAGCAGTGACTTCATCACCTCAAATTAAAAGTGTTCTCCACCACGACAAAAAAGGTTCATTGTTAAGTGTTTATTCTGTTCTAGTGAATATTATACATTTGTATATTGTTTAATCATTATCACTGCCACCTTCTGTCATGGTTTTGTATTGGAGGAAGGGAAAGTGGGGGAGAGAGAGACTTACACTGACAGCCGATCTGATGGGTGGCATTCAGCAGTCTCACACATGGAACTGTATTGTTCAGTTCAACATAAATCTTCTGCTCCACCGAGCTGCTGCTCACACCTACAGACAAGCCCACACTATGACATCACAGACCACGACATCACACACTAATGCACATCATCGTTCACTTTGCATTAAACAACTTTCTGAAATATTTTGCAACTCCGTGAAACTAATTTTCAGACAAAATTCTAAATATTAATCACAAGGCCCTCTGGAATACTGTACTTTGACTGGTCAATGGCAGCATTATGCCGTCTAATAAACTCTCTTTATGCTAAGCTACCTTACACTATAATCACGGCCCTGTTGTCTTTTATTCTCAATTAAAACCACTTCAACCCAAATAAATGCTGTCTGATTATTTACTGTAATACCTGTATAAGTGTGATAGTAATTAGTTGACTGAACATTATTTCCTTCATAGTCAAACAAAACGTAATTTATGATTTTATGACTTTATGACTGATTTGTGCAAATCTTCCAACCTGTTTAGGAACATGTTTAGTTACACGTATGAAGGTTTTTATCATACATTTTGTTAAATAATATTTTAACAACAGAGTCTGACCATTACCGAG
This sequence comes from Botia almorhae, assembly GCA_036877575.1. Taxonomy (NCBI): domain Eukaryota; kingdom Metazoa; phylum Chordata; class Actinopteri; order Cypriniformes; family Botiidae; genus Botia; species Botia almorhae. The sequence goes on along the minus strand of JAZGTJ010018892.1, from coordinate 4,364 downwards.
CATTTGCTCACATTAAAAAATAAAGTTTTTCTGTGGCGACCGTTTCAGTCTTGTTATAATGAGTAAATTTAAACACCTCGAAAAATGACTGTGGTAGAACATTAGCACACATCCAGTAACAGATACTCTGACATACACAACAGTACTAAAAGATTACAATGTTCATGTACAGTGGCATTTACATGGTCCTTCAAACATCACGGTACTTTTGGTACTTCTTTGTTGGTTCGGTGTAAGTGATTGTGTTAAACTGTGACCGAGTCGCTGGTTTGTCAGTAATTCTACATCAGGTTGATATCACTTTGTTGTTCTTGGGTGTAAAACGAATGTGTTTTATTATTAATAAATTATAATATATTTATATTCGAGGCCTGAAACGGTAAACAGTATTCATTACGACATGTCGAAACACACACGTTTTTAAACATTAAATAATCACGTTTATACTCACATGTGTAAAATAAAGTAGCAATCATCAGTTTAATAACGTCTTTTAGATTTAAATTGTCCATCTTCCTCATCTAAGAATCATCAACATGAAACCGGAGGAGCGCGTGTTTTCTTCCGGGTCCGGTTCCTCTTTCGGCAGGCGGAGTCTTCAGCGCTTCCACGCGCCACAGCGACACTCGGTGGCAGCAGCGTGTCAGTACACCAAATGTGAGATCTTTATTATTCAGGTCAGCTTTCATTCACACATTACATCTGTACTGTGCCAAGGTACAGGTGGTTGTACCCACTGGAGGGCCAGATCGACGTCAAGCCCCCTCCAAAAGCACAACCGGAGAGTGCCTTGTGCTCAGGGACCTCCACCACATAGTCTTCCAGTGGACAGCCATGTTGTAAAATTCACTATGCAAAGGTGCGCTGACTTTTCTTTAATACTCAGGAAACAAGGACAATAGAATATAAAAAGGGTTAAAGGCCTTTCTAGGTCTTTTCTCTTCTAGGCCTTTTTTATTATATTTCCAGCCTCACAGATCGTGAATTATCGTTCGAAACCAAAGTAATTGTCTAATTATTATCCCTTTAAGATAAAACAATCTTTAAATAAAATAGTTTGAGGAATTATGTATTTAGACTGAATACTACATACTGTACTTAATTATATTAAAACATCTTCAAATATCACTGGATCCGTAAACGATACGTCACAGTTTCATTAGTTAATGAATGTTAATTGTAAAGTGTCATTCGACATTGTAAATGCAAAACAATTGATCAATTCATAGTTTGAACATTTAACTGCAACTTCTCCACTAACTGGTTAATGCATGTGATGCATATTAGTTAATAATATGTGGAATAGCCTATGTGGAAGCAAAATGTATTTTGATCATTAGATCCACGGTTTTCTTATACAGCTTTCCTATAGCTCAGTGGTCAGAGCGTGGCGTTAACAATGCCAAGGTCATGGGTTCGATCCCGGTGGTTGCACATACTTAGAAACAATGTATAGTATAATGCAATGTAAGTCGCTTTGGATAAAAATGTCTGCCAAATGTAAATATGTTTTCATGCAGTGCAATATAAAATAAAATTTAATTTAATTCATTTTACATTTATTTGTGTACAGCTTTTTACAATACAAATATTTTCGCTTTACAGCAAAATGAAAGTTGAACATTTAACAGATTATTGATAGAGATTCCTTTATTTAGATGAATACATGCTGGTCAGTATATTTAGCTGAAATACAAACACAATTGCTGTTGGATTACACATAAGGTTACAATGTAGTACAATGTAGTGTTTTTGTAACAATGAAAAATACTTGTTTTATTTGCAGAAAATAAGCACTATTACATATGTGTTGGTTTTAAGACAATATATGAGAATATTACAATTATTTTCTGAAAGCCCAATTAGAAACAAAAACCAAAAAGTCAAAAAGTTCATTTTTTCTAGCTAATTATTATTATTTGTTAGTGATTATTATCTATAAGCTCTGAAAAATCAACAAAACACAGAGAAAGCTGCATGACACTATGAATGATAATATAATCATCAGAATGGATAATACAGGGAAACAGTTGTGTTGTGAATTACTGAATGCTGCATCGGGTAACTACCGCAATCTTTATAGCCTCAACAGCAGCTGGCAAAAGAACAGCTGTGCCTCGTGCCCCCAAATTTAGCAACTGGGCTAAAATCTGTGCCGACAGCGCAGCTTCCACTACTGGAGCAGCAGGAAACAGGAAGGCCAATAGCGCAGGAGCAACTGCGGCCCCCCCGACCCCCAACAGAAACATGCTGAGCATAATCAAGTATTTGTTGTAATTAGAATCATTTTCAGTCTCCTCTGTCTCCTCACTCTCTCTTCTCTGCTGCTCCTCATCTTTCCATGTTTCCAGATTCATCCTCTCTTCCTGCCCTCGTTCTATTCTCTCCCTCTCCTCCTCCTCTAGTTTCCTGAGGTTCATCCGCTCCACCTCCAGAGACTGTCGCAAGCGCATCAGTCTTTCTGGAATGGGTTTCACATGCTGCTCTTCATTTTTTACATCAGCCTCTAGCCGATCAATCCTGCCTTGTACACGCTTCTTCTTTCTCTCTGCATCTTGCCTGTCTTTTCTCATGTCTTCAGAGAAGGCAACCCAACGATCATCAGCCATCTTCTGTACCGCCGCTCTGATCTTCTTCTGTCTTTCTGCCGCGCGAGTTTTTCTGTTCTCGTCTAGTATTGTTTTGGCTTTAAGCACAACCTCTGAGATGGAATTGGTGAAGTGCATGTTGTTATTCTGCAAAAGCACCTCATCCACTCTCTCCAGGAGTCGAGCCACCTGACTTCGGTTTGCAGGATCCGTGTTGTCGAAGGCCACATAACGCCATTTAAACCTCTCCACGAGATCCTGAACTTTCTCATTTTGTCGTGCGATGAACTCCTCAATGGAAGTTCCTTTAATTCTATCAGCGTGGGAGAAAACAATGACGATGCGATGGGCGATGTCCTCCTGAAACATCTTTTTAATCATGTCCACAGTCCGCTGTTGTTCCTCTGTATAACGTTCTATTGGTATAACAAGCAGAAATGCATGAGGACCAGGCAAACACAAACTTATACAACGTATTAACTCCTGTTCCAGTTGCTCAGTCGTTAGATCTGTGTCGAACAGGCCAGGCGTGTCTATAAGCAGCAGGTTTCGGCCTTCCGCGGTTCCACGTTCTTGCTTGCATTCTTTTGTGACTGAGCCCATGTTTACTTCCGAAAGAAAAAGCTCCTTTCCCAGGATAGTGTTTCCCGAGGCACTTTTACCGGCACCTGTTTTGCCCAGCAGAACGAGCCGCAGTTCGTTTTGCACTTGGTTCGGTTCACTGCTGGAACGCCGCGTGTGGCTGAACGCCGCAGTATTTTCAGCAGACATCTCACTTCTGTTTGGCTCTTGGTTTCTGAAACGCCTTTGATTGTGAACATTGTGTGGCTTTCTTGGTCCTGATGAAGAAACAATAACAATGATATTCATTCACTCCGATTTGTAATTTTTCCAAAAATGCTATTTTAGGTGCTTCTTCTAAAGAGTACCAGCCGACCAGTCTTGCTTGTAAGAACATTTCCCTAATGTTTCCATTAAGTAACAACAACGTTAAAAATATTCTAGGAACATTCTAGGAATGTTCAAAAGGTCCAGTTTTTAGATGCTGTACTAACGTTATTTCTGGTTTAAGAATGTTATTCAAACTTTTTAAAATTCTGTAACTTAAATAATATTCCACTAACAACTTAAGAATAACGTTTTGGATATATACAATATACAACGTTAAAATTTTTACTAACGTTACTGCAAGGACTTTGAGAGAACGTATAGAGAACGTTAGCCAATGTTCTGAGAACGTTCCCCGTTGCCCGGGTAATGTGTTTACGTGGGTATGGTGTCACAGGTATCTATTCTCAAGTTTCAAAGCCGATCTCAATGATCTCACTCGTGTCCTAGCAACAGTCGCGATTATTTTCCACTTACACGTCACGTAGTCTATAACAGTGGTTCTCAAACTTTCAGCAGAGGACCCCCCAAAAAAACATTTTCAAACTTACGATTTTACTTTAAGAATTTTGGATTATACATTATACAAAAACAAATGACTTAACACAATGCCGGAACATCAATTCTCTTTGTAGCCTAATTTCTCTGATGTTGAATATTAAAAAAATCGTATAATAAAAATATGTATATATTATATAATATATATTATTATTTTTAAATATTTATATTTAAAATTAAATTATCCGTATATATTATACAGATGAATGACAAAATGAGAAAGATTCGTACATGGTTAAAAATGATTACATAACGCAGATCATATTTCCAGAATTATTGCGCACATCTTACGTGGACAACTGACTGAGAAAACAGATTTTAAACATTTTA